>CM068828.1:110811505-110931505 GCA_028554795.2 Sinohyriopsis cumingii
AAATTTTGAGACTATAAATATCGACTTGGGGATTTCCACATTTTGTAGCTATACATATATACTAGAATTCATAAACAGGAACGTCACTCAAGCTGAGGCTATAAAAAGATAGTGGGATTTTCCAAAGGAAAAACCCACAAGTTGGAGCTATAAATAGATAGTGGGATTTCATAGGAATTTCAGCTGATTATAAATACATAGGTATTTATCCACGATCGTCACAGAAGTTGATATTGTAAGTAGTTACTAATTTTATCTATTTTATAGTGTGTGTGTTTATGTGTGTGTGTGTGTGAGTATGTCTGCGCGCGTACGTTGTGTGTTTCTGTGTGTGTGTGTGTGTGTGTGAGTATGTGTGTGTGTGTGAGTATGTCGGCGCGCGTACGTTGTGTGTGTGTTTGTGTGTTTGTGTGTGTGTGTGTGTGTGTGTGTGTCTGCGCGCGTACGTTGTGTGTGTCTATTGGTCTCTGTTTGTCCGTATAAAACTCACTTTATCCCTATCAGATACACTCTACCTACCTACCTACAGTAGCGCGTATTCAGGTCAGCCACTTGCAACACTGTTGATATTTATCCCTAGTGTTCAGTACAGTGACGTCACTGACGCTGGAAATTTTGAGCCTATAAATATCGACTTGGGGATTTCCACATTTTGTAGCTATACATATATACTAGAATTCATTAACAGGAACGTCACTCAAGCTGAGGCTATAAAAAGATAGTGGGATTTTCCAAAGGAAAAACCCACAAGTTGGAGCTATAAATAGATAGTGGGATTTCATAGGAATTTCAGCTGATTATAAATACATAGGTATTTATCCACGATCGTCACAAAATGGAACGAAAAAATTGAAAAAGAAGAAGAAAATGAGAAGAGGAAGAAAGAAGAGGAGGAGAAGAAAAAAAAAAGAAAGGGAAGAAGAGTGTAGGAGATAAAATAAGAACTTGGTGGAGAAAAAGAAGAAATTAGAAGAAGAAGAAGAAAACCCAAAGGCCCTTTTCAGGGCCCCCATATTTCTCGAAAAGAGATAGTCTTTGAATTGCCTACCCCTTTTTTAATTTTTTTAAAAAATTTTTAAAAAAAAATCCCATGTTCAATTCCCCTTGTCCGTAAAGTGACCCACGATTTATTGCCATGTTCAATTCCCCTTGTCCGTAAAGTGACCCACGATTTATTGCCATGTTAAATTCCCTTGTCCGTAAAGTGACCCACGATTTTTCTCCATGTTAAATTTCCCTTGTCCGTAAAGTGACCCAAGGGTGTTTTTAATGCTAATTCCCATTGTCCGTAAAGCGCCCCCTTTTACTACTACTACCCAGACGCTTTATACAAAAATCATAGAACATATAATAGAACAATGATGAGGAAAGGAGGCAAACTGATTGAACAAGGCAATTCACAACTGGTCGGTGTGTTTGTTTATCACCTGAGCGTTATATCAATATCATTGTAATTCTAGCGTCGTATTTTCGTCATAATCACGTCATAGTTTTTCCATAATCGCATCATATTTGTGTAATGCTCGTGACTGGATTAGTCATGTCGACGGAAAATCAAAGATACTTGTTTAGTAGTAATAAAATACAGGTTTGGTTTGGTTTGGTTACTGATATAACTTGAAGTCTTCTAACCCACATAACTTTCCTCTGGCATGGGCGCACCGTGCTAACGTTCGCACATGGATTCGCATGCGTGAGCGTGTGATGCATGGACAATGTCTTTCACTCGCCATTTAGTTTCACCCGCTGTCATCTGATCCTTGTTCAAAGTTTTCCGTTTCTTTCTTCTTATTCTTTTGTTGTTGCTATTCTTGCTGAACAAATACGGACCGCTCCAGTAACCTCGTAGTTATAGCGTCCGCCACTGATGCGGTAGGTCGCGAGTTCTAACCCCGGCCGAGTTCCACCAAACACTTATAAAAATGGTAGTAGAAGCTGCATCGCTTAGCTCTCAGCATTAAAAGGTTAGTACTAGGACAGGTGGAACTGGTGTCATGATAATATGACTGGGTGGGACATAATGCTACATGTCTGCGGCATGATACACCAGTGATAAACATGACTATAAAATGTCACTCAGCAGACATCGTAGCGATATGATTGAAAAAGTGTTTCGAGCTACTTTGAAAATCCAAATCACACACACACACACACACACACACACACACTGTAATCAAACTATACAGGTGATGATGACGAAGGAGATGAAGGCAGTACTTTTGCAAAGACGATAAATAATGACACAAAGGTACATTGAAGTCATTTCTTTCTGGAACAATTCTTCACATATCACCAAGATTAGTAGTAGCGGTACTAGCATGCATGAGCATGCTAATACATCGTATTATTTTTTTAACCATTGGTAATGGTAAATCTCAGGAAAGCTTGACCTATGGCAATGGTAAATCGTGAGAACGCTTTACATACATACACATATAAAATGACGTCACTTATCCGCTGTCTACATATTGGAAGGGTGCCTGACGGAGTTCTTATAAAAACCAACAACAACAAAACCAACAGATATATAATGAAAGGAAATTCACTCATACAGCATCTTAAGGTCTCTCAAACATGGATAATAACATACAAACCATTTTCACACACACACACACACACACACACACACTTGTATTCATATACTTGTGAGGGCCTTGACATATGACTACATTTCGAGGACCATAAGAAGGAATGAGAGTCTTTGTTAGCAATTCGAAAGTAAGCTTAACTGCAACCCAGGAAATATCTGTATCACTTCATTTTTGCCGTATACTTCTTTAAACATATGCACGCATACATACACGCATGCAAATACACACACACAAACACAGACACACACGTCAAGCTATTTGTTGTTTGCTGTTGAGTTTAATTATAGTGCCGTGCGCACAATTGTGCATGCGCCACTTTTTTTCTGACTGCACCGCAGCCTGTTAGTTGTTCCTGGGAAAGGGAATGGTGCCACCTCCCCCAGGCTTTTATGGGTTACAAGGAACCCTGATAGTTTGGCCTCAATCTGTGGGTCCATAAAGGTCCATTGCAGTTGAATGGTTGGCTGTCATTAGTGGGAGGGAGAGCTCGGGAACGGTCCTGGTTGCTTTTCACATTGCTGGTTTCTTGTTGCCTGGTGGGTTTTTCTTTTTTTTTTTTGCTGTTTATAGAGGTTGTTAGTACAAATCATGTTTGAGGAGAGATTTTCAAAGTTATTATGGTATTACCGTTCGAGGTGTTTAGTGTGTGCTTCCTACGTTATGTTATTTATAAGTTTTTAGATATTGCCTCTTTAAGTTATTTATTTAGTAATGTTTTTAGAGATTGAATGTTATTTATACTTTATTTAGGAAGAGACCGGAGTCCTAGCCGATTACACGGTTCGTTAAGGACATTTAGGACCGGAGTCCTAGCTGATTACTCGGTTCGTTAAGGACATCTAGGACATCCGATTTTGCGGTTTCTTAGTTTTTGATATGTACTTCGTAAGTGAATTATTTATTAATATTTTTATAAAATTGAATGATATGTTATGGGTTTTTATGTGGGGGCTTCTAAATTTATTTAGCTAGTTACTGGGTCTTTTGGTTTTGTGGGGATAGTAATTATATTTTGTTCTATTTGTTAGTGATCCAGACAGACAGGCAATACACATCACTGGCAACACAAAACCAAACTCTCTACAGTGCCATTGCAAAGCCGGCAAAAGATACAGAAATGTGTTATATCAAACTTGTTTCTTCTAACATTGTAGAACACCCAACAATCCGCCCCAGTTGACTCGAATATAATAGTGTAATGCGATCGCAAATGAAAACTCCTGCACTTACCTACCAGAGTGGTTAATTCGTCAGTATATATCATATTTCGCGTAAAGAATTTTATGAACAATATCCCTGAACTAGAAAGTCATGAATTAGAAACTTCCTGATGTCACCACACACTTCGTTACAACTGTACCCAGTAGGGATATTGTACAGCACATAGAACGTTTTCAAATTAGAAATGATGAATGGATTAAAGTTAACCGTATAAAAGATATTAATTATTTATTGTCAATTTCATATGACATCCATCATTAAATTTGATAATGCAGTAATAATATCAAATGTTTTTATGTTTTTATTTTCTCATGCGCAGAACTTGTGTACTTCATTAATATATTCGTCTTAATGCTCAGTATTTAGTCAAAGCAACAACAAAACAAGTAGCTCGAGACGCTCATTGCATAATGCTTCCAAAAGAAAACAGTTATACATTTAGTCTTGTTTTTCTTCCTTTTGTTAGAGCGGCATATTAAGCTACATTTTACTTCAATAATTATTCAGATTTTCACAAGAGAGTACCAAACCTGATGACCTTTATATAGAGTGAGAAGCAATAATAGTACATGGTGAATGATACTGTGACTTGAATCTGCTATCTAACTTGCAAGGGTGCCTGATTTTTTTTTTCAGTTTAGTTTGAACAATTGAGAGAAATATTCTATGTCAGTGTTAGCACCAAGACAAGGAAATCCTAATTGCGGAGCTACATACCCTCGCGAGGTGACAAACAATATAACCCCTTGTCTGGGTTTCCTTGTCTCGGTCTAAACCCCAATATAGATTCTATTAATCTTTACATCGAAAACTAACGATGGTGATCTTATGGTAGAAAGTGATGGAAAACAAAGTACATACCTTAAATCCTAATAGATGGTCTCGGTGGGCAACTAATACCGGAACAAAATCTCATCTACCTAGGCGACGAAGGAAAAGCTCAATTCCTACGCCAGTCTTCACACAGGATGACAAGTAAACAAGTATCTCAAATTACAGGTATAATGATTTGATATTCCTTGTTGACAAGAATGGCTGGCTATTCAAAACCGCGGTTTGATATCATTTATTTTGTTAATTGCAAAATTGTAGTTTGCCAATCCATGGTAAAAAAAATGTTTTCCCTACTCAAGACTGATCTGTCTGTATGCCTGGAAAAATCAGGTCATCAGTAAGCTTTAATCAGTTTAAACGAATCAACTTAATGGCCACGAATCACATATAAGCACTCAGTCATTCACCTTGTTATGGTGGTTAGAAAGGTAAGTCGGTATTTGCGATTAATTCAAAAGATCGTATTGCATAGATAATATTTGTCTATGATTGGTCATTAAGTAACTTTTAGCAAACATGTTTAATTGGATCTAACATCGGGATATATGATTTTTTCCATTAGAAAATCATGGTTTACTTGAATTTTGCAATGTTCTTTACTCGAATTTTAGAAAAAGAGCCCACCTTTTTTTACAACTAATAATGCTCTGGAAATGAACTTTTGACCCTCATCCTGGTCCTCATATTGTAGTCTTAGGTTTTCATGTTACGGTTATGTACATCGGTATTATTTACGCCTATCAAAATATATGTAGTGGGATCAACCATTTAGTTGCATTCGGGTAATGTTTGTGAGGATTTATGTATATAAATTATTCGTTGGAATTACAAAATGATTAATGATAATTTGGGAGCAAATCACTATTTTGGATTATTTGTGAATTCAATTAAATACATTTTGGAAAATTTCACTGATACATCAAGACTGTAAGCACTTCGTCATGTTCCAGGTTCTTGGCATATCAGCACCTTCGAGATTTTAATTCTTCCGGAACATCATTTGAATTCTTTCGGAATATATATATATATATATATATATATATATATATATATATATATATATATATATATATATATATATATATATATAATTTTTGTAATAGGTATGCAATTCTAAAAATGAGACGTAATTGATGAAAGTACCTTAAGACTTTTCAAAATTTTCAAATTATGAAAGTAAAAAATGATATGATCAACACGAAGTGAATGGTTACTTATAGTAATATCAAGCCAGGATTGTCGTAAATGTACAAAAGCGTGTAATCGACAAGTATTCGGAAATATCAAAAGTTACATGGGTGCCAAGTTGCCTATCAAAATATATTGTTGTATCCATGTTCTGTAACATTTTGAACCGCTGATCAGTAGGGACGATTCTTTCATAGGCGTTTTGTGTAGAAAATGTGTCATCTACACATTAAACCATTATGATGTATGATTTTTGTTGGCAAATAGTCCTATGACTGGTAGAATTCTGCGCCCTACGTGAAACCCGAAACAAAGGTGAGATGGAAATGATCAGTAAAAGCGAGCTTTAGACCATGGGCCACCGGGATTCCTCAAGGTATATAAATACACTCATTAAAACATGACGTGTTTTTTGCCTGTTTAGCTGGGGTTTTTTGCATACAAAAAAGAGATTAACAATCCTTACCAGAATTTATTCTTTATCTGTCTGCTTAATTGACCATATATATATATATATATATATATATATATATATATATATATATATATATATATATATCTTTGCTTCGACTTTAGCTACCACAGATGATAATATATTTTGCTTGTGTCACTCGTGTATATTTTTGGACTATACTATACTATCATCGATGCGGGTCTCAGGTAATTTTCGTGCATATTAACTGTGCTAACGTTATTAAATTATGCATTTATTATTATTATTATTATTATTATTATTATTATTATTATTAACTTTGAAATTTCCAATAGTTGGCGATGTAGTCAAATTAGCTAAGCAATGCCTAGGATTTGTCACTAGGATTGCTACATTACGTCTGTAAATACAGAAGAAATGTTTTTACGATATGTAAGGGCGATGCACTTGGCTAAATCATCAACTCTATTAAGCCTCGAATTACAAACAGGCAAATATAACGCGACAGAAAAATAAAGACTCCAGATAGTGAACTTATGGAAGAAAGATATAAAAAGGCGCACACCTCTAACCCTATTAGCAGATCTCGACGGACACTTAACACCGGGTAAATCAAATCTGATGGCGTAACAACGGATATGGGCATTTGACTATACTAGTCTCTACACATGAAGATTAGGAAACATACGCCTGAAGTTACATGTGAAAAGATTTGATTTTATCTTCCGGGTTGACAAGAATGGATGTTTATTCAAAACCAGTTTCTATTTTATTTTCTTCTTTTAAGTTGTTTGATGGACGATCCTCATATTATGGCGATTAAAATGCTAACTCTCTCTCTCTAGATTTGGATTTAAAAAGCACGAAACAGAACGACGTTCGAGGTTTCACCGCCGCCGGTTTTATTTTTATAGATAAAACGATAGATAGTTACTTACAAGAAAATATTTACCTGCCATTATCCTTGATTTCGTCTAGTGTGCCACACAGCCAAGTCGTTGTCACTATCACAAAATATTTTCAGTTTGGTTGCTTTTTATTTTAATATTAAACTGTAAATTTTCTTGTTTGCATAGGTGTTGACAGTGTGGGCATCCACGTAAAAAAGAGATACGTTGATATTAGAGTGAAGTATTTCAAGCTGAAATTATGAAGAATTGATGTAAGCTGAATATATTAACAGAGAAGATGTTGCTATTCAATAACAAAACCACATATCTAAGCTCAAAATAAAAAAGGTCATTCCAAAATAAACACGATTTTTTTAGGCAATGACGGTGACCCCATAAAAGGTATCCAGTATGATAGATCTGTATTTAAGACTTCAATCAACTCGATCTTTTGCATGCATAGTAAACGTTAACTCAAGGTTCCTTTTGTATTTTTGATATATTTATACATCTAATAATGAGATGTACTTGACACAATAAATTACAATAAATTACAATAATAAACAAAAAAAGAAAACACTAAAGAAACACGTGAAGTGCAGTGGTATTCACAAGAAAGCCAGTGACCTGCTACTATATAAAAACAATTAATCAGCAAGAAATCGGACATCACCCAAACTGGAAATCTACCGTTTCGCTAGTAGAAATGACATGGTGCACACTATAACATTCGACCTTTGATCTTTGTCATGACCGCAGCCCTGAAGGAACGATACTTTGATTCAGCTGTGCGAAAAACCTGATGATATTCTGCTAAATGAGCGGAAAAGGTCACATCTGACAAAAATACATTATCTAGGCTGATTTTCGGATTAAAAACCTAAGATTTTGTGCAAGCGTTAAATTCTGTGAAGTGTAACTATAAGAGACGTTAAACACAATTACTTAGAAAAAAAGAATTCCGATTCCTTAACATATCGTATTTTTTATTAAGCATAGTTGCTCCCCCCCCCCCGTCTCACTCTCTCTCTCTCTCTCTCTCTCTCTCTCTCTCTCTCATACACTTCCTCTCCCTCTCCTTTCTGAATGAATATATCTTAAAATGTGCGACCACTGTTGACCCTATACTATACATATTTATTATCAATGAAAACGCGCCGTCATAAATACACAAATATGAATTCCAAACAGCACGATTCAGGCTTCAAGTATAAACCTTTTATAATTAGTTTTCCACATGGGTTATGAAAAAATGTGATTGAATGAACTTAGATGACCTTTGACTACTAGATATTCCGTCATCCGTACGGTATGGTATGATAATCATGTCTGAAAACGATGCAGAAGTCAGGTACTGAGTAGTGTCGAATGCAAAGCGAAATTAAGTAAAAATCAAAATTAGAGTGCAACGTTTATTAAATAAATAGACTGCAAGCCTCCCAACACATACAACAAAAAACAAATAAAGTCAACCAATATCCTTACAAGTAAACTCACAAACTGTAAAATCTTATGTTTAAAGACATTACGCTCAGAAGCCTGTCGGAGCGTTGTCATAATGGTGTAGTACATTCACCCCAGCCAGGAATGTACACTGTAACAATGAGCGCAAGAAATTATTCTGTTCTTCATTTTCGTTTAAAATCGTTCATTAATTTGCTAAAATACACAGTAATATGCATTATATGTATAATCTAAATGTGTTAAAGCCGCTCTCCTAAAATTATTTAAGTTTTCAGAACTTCTTTTTATAGATGTAGTAATATGGTCGTTAATCGTAGAACTTTTTATAGATGTATTAATATGGCCGTTAATCGCAGAACTTCTTTTTATTGATATAGTAATGGAGCTGTTAATTGCAGTGGGATAAACAAATCAATGCAAGTCGATGGTTTTGTTTTAAACATATAGAAACAAAACAAAACGTGTTTTCAGTAGATATAAGTAAATATTTCCCCCTTGAAGTAGAAACACAATGTCCACTTTACTCGTGAAATATTTCCTTATATCTACTCAAACAACGTGGATATCCTCTTTGTATTATAAGTATCAGGAGAATAATTAGGTGAAAAAAAACGAAATTACAATGAACATGATAGAAAGCTGTCTTGCTCACTTGATTGCGAGATACACATATTTAATTAGTTGGGTAAGTTTATCTTCTGATTGAGAAGACACGAGAGATTCAAACTTTCAAAGAAAGAAGTACATACAAATGACATAAAAATTTTATGGATAGAAAAAATAAATAAAGAGGAAGTGGTACCCTATTTCAATCATATCATACTTTGATTACATATTAAACAAAACCTTAGTTCTCGTATATTCTCGTAATGCGATCTAATTCTACAGCAAGATATTTAAAACTATTAATTTCTAATTGTATCCTTCGAAATAAATTGTTTTATTCGTACCATAATTGTGAAGTTTACTAGAATTAGACAGGGTTCCTTTATATGCTAGCATAAACTAACAAATTCCTCGCTAGATTAGGATTACACCCCCGGACTCGCTTTAACAGTTCCCGGACACATCCAATTCCATGTTTCCATCCAATTAGTATAAACCAAATATAACGTTTAAACATCATTAAACGTATCTTTCCGTATTAAACGGATATCAATGAAAATGTAAACGTATACACTTGACGAGGAAAGTTAAATCCGAATTTTAATGTTCAGCATAATACTCTTCATCTAACTCTCATGTGTATTTGTATGTAATAAAAATAAAATACATGCATACTATTGGTTGTTTTTTCTTCTTAGGTAAACTGCTTGTTGCATACAAGTGTCATTATAAGGAAGCCATTTATGCAAGTCATAATATAACAGATACTGGGAAGTCAATATATTTCGTGGCTTACCCATTTCTAAGAATTGCGTAGCAGTTAGACCCCTTTCAAAATCTACAAATAGGTAAGTTCCGGCGAGAATGTCATTTCTCAGCTCCTTCCTCTCACGAAATTTGATACTCACAAAGATACACAGAATTAATTCATTGTATGCTTACGAATCACAATATAACACACACACACACACACACGCACACACACACACACACACACACATGTGTTTTGGAGAGAGGGATATATAGAGAGAGAGAGAAAAATAGAAAAGTTTAGAAACCATTTTTTGAAGCAACAGTAAAGCCAAAGGAACATATTACATTTACTTTATTGAGGAATAAAATGAATGAAAGTGATAAATATGCACTAAGCCTAGTACCAGACATATTCAAAATGAAGAGATACTAAAATATTACAGTATACCTTCAGGTCTATATATAAGAAAGCATTGAATTAAGTCAAGTATTCCACGACTGGCAAAGTGATTGGAGTAAAAAATAAATAAATAAAATAATCCAGAGAGCTAATTACTTCTAAGTATCTAATTTTATGTTTACCTTTTATATACTCCAAATTTTCGTCCTGACACCTCATCAGCGACGTAATTACTGGCGCAAAAATAAATGTGTTTGAATGACATGGACGAAATTTCTTTTCTCTGTATCACTGCTTCTCTGGGACGCCTGGCTTGTTGGTTCTTAGTAAAATATTTGTCAGATAGGATGCTGTTATATTTCATACTCTGTAAAACTGTTAATTAGTCTTTCTTTAACTTAAATGTAACATTTGTATTCTAATTAGCCTTGCATGTTTAAATACCACACATATTAGACAAACTTCTTTCGTTTTGATCAATGCCTTATTAAGACGAAGCTCTTACATATTTTGCTTCTACAAAAATGTTTTCTTCAATGAAACGTTCTGACTGAATCTGTTTTGTGCAAGTTTTCCAGTTATATTATTACTATTCCATGATGTGTCACTAGCCTTAAGCATCTCTTGAAGACAGTTTTTTAAGCTCTATTGCTATTGTTAAATGACGTTTTGCTAACTGTCCGCATTCTTTGTAGACAGTTTTTCCAGTTATATTGCTGCTGTTAAATGACGTTTCACTAAATGTCCTCATCTCTTGTAGACATCTTTACCAGTTCTATTGCTACTGTTAAATGACATTTTACTAAATGTCCGCATCTCCTGTAGACAGCTTTTCCAATTTATTGCTACTGTTAAATGACATTTTACTAAATGCCCGCATCCCTTGTAGACAGCTTTTCCAGTTCTATTGCTACTGTTAAATGTCGTTTCACTAAATGTCCGCATCTCTTGTAGACATCTTTTCCAGTCCTATTGCTACTGTTAAATGACATTTTGCTAAATGTTCGCATATGTTTTATGCATCTTTTCCAGTTCTATTGATACTGTTAAATGACATTTTACTAAATGTCCGCATCTCCTGTAGCCAGCTTTTCCAATTTATTGCTACTGTTAAATGACATTTTACTAAATGTCCGCATCTCTTATAGACATCTTTTCCAGTTCTATTGCTACTGTTAAATGACGCTTTGCTAACTCGCCGCATCCCTTGTAGACAGCTTTTCCAGTTCTATTGCTAATGTTAAATGACGTTTCACTAAATGTCCACATCTCTTGTAGACATCTTTTCTAATGTATTGCTACTGTTAAATGACATGTTACTAAATGTCCCCATCTCTTGTAGACAGCATTTTAAGCTCTATTGTTACTGTTAAATAACGTTTCACTAAATGTCCGCATCTTTTGTAGTCATGTTTGCAAGTTCTATTGCTGCTGTTAAATGACGTTTCAATAAATGTCCGCATCTCTTGTAGACATCTTTTCCAGTCCTATTGCTACTGTTAAATGACATTTTACTAAATGTCCGCATCTCTTGTAGACATCTTTTTAAGCTCTATTGATACTGTTAAATGACGCTTTGCTAACTTGCCGCATCCCTTGTAGACAGCTTTTCCAGTTCTATTGATACTGTTAAATGACGTTTCACTTAATGTCCGCATCTCCTGTAGACAGCTTTTCCAATTTATTGCTACTGTTAAATGACATTTTACTAAATGTCCGCATCTCTTGTAGACATCTTTTTAAGCTCTATTGATACTGTTAAATGACGCTTTGCTAACTCGCCGCATCCCTTGTAGACAGCTTTTCCAGTTCTATTGCTAATGTTAAATGACGTTTCACTAAATGTCCGCATCTCCTGTAGACATCTTTTCCAGTCCTATTGCTATTGTTAAATGACATTTTGCTAAATGTCCGTATCTGTTGTATACATCTTTTCCAGTTCTATTGCTACTGTTAAATGACGTTTCACTAAATGTCCGCATCTCTTGTAGACATCTTTTCTAATTTATTGCTACTGTTAAATGACATGTTACTAAATGTCCCCATCTCTTGTAGACAGCATTTTAAGCTCTATTGCTACTATTAAATGACGTTTCACTAAATGTCCGCATCTTTTGTAGTCATGTTTGGAAGTTCTATTGCTGCTGTTAAATGACGTTTCACTAAATGTCCGCATCTCTTGTAGACATCTTTTCCAGTCCTATTGCTACTGTAAATGACATTTTGCTAAATGTCCGCATCTCTTGTAGACATCTTTTCCAGTTCTATTGCTGCTGTTAAATGACGTTTCAATAAATGTCCGCATCTCTTGTGAACATGTTTTCCACCACTTTGACTATTAATTCATGAGGCATCACATATAAATCATACATTAGTCAGATGATTGGAATAACTATGAAGGAAATAAACCATCTTTGATCAAATTTGCTATTTCACAACGTGATTACATAAATAATACACACATTCTGCTAATTATTAATATGGTTATCTTTCTCCGCATTTTTCAAAGCTGTTTTTCAAGGTTAGGGACTTTTTATTTTTCACCCTTATAGTTTTAGTTTTAGACATCATTGCATCTATACCTTGCGTATACATCTGTTTTTCTGCTCTTGACTAAATCCAAATATGCCTTCAAACAACGTGTAACGTCAATATAATGATTTCGACCCAGGCACTGATCTCAGACAACGTGTAACGTCAATATAATGATTTCGACCCAGGCACTGATCTCAGACGTGTAACGTCAATATAATGATTTCGACCCAGGCACTGATCTCAGACAACGTGTAACGTTAATATAATGATTTCGACCCAGGCACTGATCTCAGACAACGTGTAACGTCAATATAATGATTTCGACCCAGGCACTGATCTCAGACAACGTGTAACGTCAATATAATGATTTCAGCCCAGGCACTGATCTCAGACAACGTGTAACGTCAATATAATGATTTCAACCCAGGCACTGATCTCAGACAACGTGTAACGTCAATATAATGATTTCGACCCAGGCACTGATCTCAGACAACGTGTAACGTCAATATAATGATTTCGACCCAGGCACTGATCTAAAATGACTAAATGTAGCAAATGTTAGCGCAAATGAATTCGAACAAAAAGCCCACAATCCCCACCGATATAGTTAATGTATCATTCCACATACATGTGCATGGCCAGTGAGTTATCTAAAACAGATGTAATTTCTCGTACAAACTCCTCATAATACATGTACTCGACGGGAAGATCCAGTTGGTTGGAACAAGTATGGGCGATGGGACGTCTGAAGACTCCTTTCAGATCATGGTTGAAATTAATTGTTATCCCTTCTTCTGGAAGCCTGGTGTAACCAGTCACAAACTGCAAAAATGTTCTCAAAGACTTCTTATTTAGACTCTCTACAAACTGTACAAGATAGGAATACACTTCACTTTCTTTATCCGACAACTGCCTAGTCGGAACCAAAATGCTTGCAGCTTTTTCTGGAGTTGGTCTTAGCTTTTCCGCGAGCTTTCTGAGAGCTCCTTTGGAAAGGCAGCTCCAGAATACTTCTACGTGAATCTCAGGCATCCCTTCTTTTATTTGTTGTAAATGACGTGAAGGCTCGTGAATTAGAACTTTTACAGCTATGTCAGTCAATTTCTCCTTGATATTTGCTTGTGTTGGTAAGCATCTATGTCCATGTGTGTCGAATATACGTATTAAAGATTCCTTTTCGTCCCCTGTAAGACTCGCAAATTTCGTCTGAGCTTTTTCCATTAACAGTCTCTCCTCGCTGCTCACGAACATTAAATACTCTTCCAGCAAAAGGTCCAGATCAGACATCCACGATTTGCCGCCATGAAATGCAGAAATGAGACACGCTGCTGATATGTTGAATGGTAGAGTTCCTGTCAGCGCAACAGTATGGGACAAGATTCTCCCTATGACTTTTAGATCCGTCTCTACTTTTCGAATTTGATCCAGATGTACATGAGGAACTAAGACGTCCTTGCCATGGAAATATTGACTTGATGCTGCCGTCCAAAACGAAGCTAGCAGATCCTTTGTTACGCCACCATAATCCCACCCTCTCTCCCCTTCAAAGCTCACGCATAGTTCGTACATCGCAATACCGGGATGTTTGTCATACAACTCTATGACTTCGTTTAGAATGGTATCTCTGTCTATAATGGTAATCTTTTCTCTTCTTGGGTTTAGAACATGTCTGAATCTTGAGATAGCTGAAATAGGTGCAAAATCCATGATTGATTTTGTACGTAGGACAGATATGAATATTATGTAAGCACATGCTGTAGTTAGATACATTCTGCTGGTTTTAGCCACATTACCGCTACTTATCAACAGCTTAATATCCTTTTTGCGTCGATAGATGTAATATCTGTATTACAAAAGCATGTGATTCTCATATAACTGTTTATGACCCAGTCATGGTAGTAATGTGGGAATTGAATCAGAAAATTATCCTTTAAATTCAAACATTCCAAAAACTAACATTAAAATGGTCACGCTCATATTTAGTTTTAAGTCATTTGTATTTTGTATCAACGATCGAACGGAAAAGGTTAAAAGCTTCAGCCACTTATTAGATCTGACTGCACTAATTATTTCTGAGAGAAGGAAACATTTTTTATTGGAGAACACTAAGCTACGGAGAAAACCATTTCCATTTTTATTAGATTGAAGTTAAGCTGAAAATACAACATTAAATATATTTATTTCGTTGAAGCCATACTATTCGCTATGCAACAGGAACAAACAAATATGCTTGCAAAGTATGCAACAAATTTCAAATGATAAAAATTCGTCTGATCCCCTTTAGTTGGGCACACCAAAAGTACAATGTATAGAGTAACATACTTAACGCATGTGCTTCACGAAAAGTAAAGGCGGATAACATTCAATATATCTCTGCCAAACATTACTTTAAAGATAGACGTCACGCATTCATGATCAAACGCATAAGATGGCAAGCAGTGTCAAATACATAATACAGCATAGCATTAAAAGAATAAGATGGCATACAGTGTCAAAAGGGATAAAATAGCTTACAGTGTCAAAAGGCATACAGTAGCATACAGTGTCAAAAGACATAAGACAGCATACGATGTAAAATGGCATAGGCCCTCATATAGTGCCAAAGCGCATAAGATAGCATGCCGTGTCAAAAGGCATAAAACAGCTTACATTGTCTGAAGGCATACGATAGCATACAGTGTCAAAAGGCATTTTCAGACACATAAGATATATATATATATATATATATATATATATATATATATATATATATATATATATATATATATATATATATATATATATATACATACATACATGGACTGTTGCGTGCAGGCAAGGTGGATGCGAAGACCGTGACTTAATATAAAGGATTTGACTTAGTGCTGTAGGACGTTACCGTGTTATTACGTGGGGATTAAGTAACGTTTGAGATACATTTTAGTTTCGTGATTTTTAGAGGTCGTTGAAAACTCACTGTCAAAAGCGATCCAATTGTCTTATGACATCGAGAGGAAAATGAGAGGAAAATGAAAACAATATACCTTCACTTAGTTCTGTGCAGTCGGAACTCGATTCGGTAAAACCACATTCTTCCAATTGCTTTGAATGACACCAAGAAAAAAACTAAAGTAAGTTTTGCTTTTCTGCATACTAAATGAATGCTCTTATAAATACTTAAATGTGTGCGATAAATAGAATGTATCAAGTATCTGGTGATTAATCCATCCATAACAGACTAATGGCATATACATGCAATATCAATATTCTCTGAGCAAGATGGCGTGAGTGCACTATGGGATTTCGGGACCAGTTATGGTTCAGAAAGCTTTACGATTTAGTGAAATATCTAAATACAGAGAACCCAAAAGTCCATAGAAAATGTGCCGTCTGTAGGAGGCATGTAAATGTGAGTTTAATTATGCAACTACGACACATATTGATTACTACCAAGAACTCGAAAGATAGGGCTTTATATATATATATATATATATATATATATATATATATATATATATATATATATATATATATATATATATATATATATATATATATGAAACATCTGAATTCATTAAACATTAATGTGGCAGTACTCTTGTTGAAGTCGCCTTATATGTAATAGCATGTAATATGCAAAGTACCTGACTCTGAGGCAGAGCAGATGCCACCATAGCTAGTGCTAGTGGCTCGCTTGCTTCCGTCAGTTGTGCTTCACTGATCTCGGTTGGTTCCACGTCCAGCTCTGTGATCTCGTCAGAAAGGGTGCTGGTGAAAAGTTAAGAAATTAAATGAACTTGGTGGCTTTGAAATGTGTGCATCTTTTAAGTTAATGGCAAAAGGCTTCAAATAGTACATAATATGGAATTACGCATGAATATTTAGCTGTTTATTAAACATAGACTTAAGGCGTAAAACTTATATATCAGCTACTTAACCATACTTATACAAAAAGGTGTACAGTTTACCAAGAGACCTATTATATTTAAATAAAATATTGGTGGTGTATATTTTGGGGTTAAAATGTTTGTAATTACAATAAGCTGACAGAATATTTAATGTTCCCTACATCACTACCTGACTTGGTCTCTAGGGCATTGCCTTAATTTGATTTGCATCCTGATTTTTATATATGATCGCTTACTTAAATGGCACCAACAGAGACACATACATTCATACATATTGTACAAAAGGCACTCACCATTACAAACCCCAAGATGTTATTGAATTACCTGCTTGCTTGTTGCTTTTACAAAAGAAATATAACATTGTTATATTTTCTCACAAAGCAAAAGTCATGGAAATGTAAAACAGCTAGAAATTTGGTTTTAATATCGAGTTCCAAAAGTTAATAATCGGGTACTTTGTCTAAAACTCATCAATTATGTTATTGATCATGAATAAACAATTTACCAGCCTTTTATATGATAAAGCGAATTTTAATTACAAAGTGAAATTTAGGATTTGTTGGTACACAACATGAACTGTATATACCTTTTTGCAAGCAAATTTAGGAAATCAAAAAGATCATCAAAGTGTATGTTTCCTGAAAAAATATTTTTTCGTTCTATTTTAAAATTTGGATCATAAGTTTGGGTATATTCCACAAATAATTTCTAAAGCGTTCAGGAACATAACAGCCGCATAATACATGCTCAATTTGTCCTATTCCCTTCTCATAAGAAAGATCATTTTTCATTAATATTTTAAAGAATTTTGTTCCTGACACTGGTGAGAAACGTGGTTGTTATCAGTTCTTTATAAATATATTTTGTTACGTCATAGGGGCTTAACTTTGTAACGAGACAATGTCAAACCCAACAAAATATAAATTTATTTCCCTAAAATATAAAACCAAACAAAGTGAAAGAATTAAAATCAATTTACTGCATGGTATGGATTCCTGTAAGTTTTCCTACATGTATTATCAATTTCACTTTAATCTTGAAACAATCTAAAATATTCCGAATGAAGGTTCTAATGTGCTTATGTGTAATATTGGCATCACTGAAAAAATACTGTTCTAATGTCAAAACATTTTATTTCAAGGTAAATCAAATGGAAGTAGAAAATCACAAATGTCCTTGAATTTTTCACGGTATTCCATAAAATTATTGAATATCGAAGTCCTTAATGTTCTCACAATAATGCAGCAAGGTAATTGTCCATTTAGACTGTTTTCCGTTCAGCAATTTAGCGAACAATAAAAAAATATGAATCATCCCGTAACGCTTACAAAACTGAACTATAGCTTAGGAATGAAACACTGTTTATTCAATTCCTTTATATAGCCACTATATACGCACCAAATCAACAATTCGTAATCAATATAAAAGATTTCAGGTATTTAAACTATTCTGTATTACGAAATATCTTCAGCAGTCATTATCTGACATATTTTATATTTGGGCCAATCAGCAACTTTGATTTGCATGATATCTCTAGAATACAGATGTCGTCCTAGGTTCATTTCATATTGGCATGACCTCCATTCAACTATTTTGTCGCGTGATTTGATCCATTTAGCTGTTGACGTGAACTTAGCAACTCGATTCTGATTTATGAATAGAGAAAGTACAGACATGTGCTCTTCTTATAGTACAGGCCAGACAAAGAATTTAATAATTAAAATTATGTCATTAACCGAAAGGACTTAAATCAAAACAATATTATAAAATATATATGAGATAGCTGTCCATTACAATTTATTCTTTTTTCTTACCTTAAAGTGCTAAGTTCATTTTTTTAAACTGCTTGACAACTATTTCCACTTTCAAAAACATGAATGATTTTTTCTCCACTTCCTCGACATCTGAGATCAAATCAAATTACTGTGAAAAAATATTAGGTTGTGTTTTGTGTTTTGCTTCATCAAACATTAATAGTGATCCTTGTACATACATATATGTCGACTAAATACAACATCGTTTGTGTTCTTCATCTTGTGTATGATTTCAAATTATCAGTGACAACTAAATTAAGAATATATGGAGGCAATTATTAGTAGCTAATGTTCCATAGCGATATAGCATAAAAATACATCACGCCAAGGTTTTTCAATGTATACAAAAGTTTATTTCAATTAAGTTCAAACCCCTATTATGAATAAATAACGTGCTAATTGACCTCCCTGGCGACAACCACTATTCAGCTTAAAAGACGGGAATAAAAGTCCATTATTAAAGACACAGTTTTCTGATTTATTGCAAAATACTCTACACAGTGACAAATGGATTAACCAAAGTTAACAGATTTCAGAGCATTGTCCAAACAACGTCCTTCTCAGCCGATTATGGAGTTTTTCAAAGCCTATTCATATGAGAAGACCCGATTCAATTTTCTTCTCAGGACAGTTCATTAGACCATCTACAATTCTTTTATTTTCACCAATAGATCTTCCTTTCAAAAGTTCGTTCTGGAAGTCAGAAATGATAAATCAGAGGACATTCTGGACCCTATTTCAAATAGATGCGATGCATTATTGTGATCTACATTAAGAGTGAGGTTGGTCTCCATAAAATCAATTTTCTGTCTTTAGTTTCTATTGGGATGCAGTGAACGATTACCTGAAACTGAAATGTTAAAACAAAACTTTATATAACAAACCCAGCATTTAGATACATAAACGGAAAAATCATCTTTCCGAAAGAATAGTAGAATTTAACTTAAAATCAATCGGAGCCAGGACTAATTTCATGTTCTTTTTATGACGAATGCGAATCCGCATTCCTCAAACATTGGGTAAATTTTGGTTACTATGTAGAAACATCTGCAGGGTCGATTTCGCAAATCAATAACGCTACATGTTCCTCAATACGTTGCATATTCACCCTCATATCCCTATCACACATTAATAATGTTTAAATCACAACTAAATAGCCCTATTATACGTTAATGATGATGCGATCACAACTAAATAACCATATTAAATGTTAATGATGTTCCGATCACAACTAAATAACCCTACTATACATTAATGATGATGTCCTTGCATTTCAAAGTGCAATGATGCATCTCGATGGTTCCATGTCATTGCAAGGTTTACCTTTTACGACTAATGGCAACTCTTTGTAAAGAGTAATTTGTACTATATAAACCCAATGTACATTTACGCTTGCATATACAGTAATTATTTTAATTAATGTTACTTGTAAATTGTAATAAGTGACAGCTAGAAGGCTGAACTGTTGGTTCTCTGCTTGCCACTTTACACTGAAGGAATTCTGGAGAGAACTCTGACCCGTACTGCAGTTTGAGTGATATATTTGGGTAATATACGTACGAATTATTCAGATATTAAATTTACTGGTTTAAGAAATATAACTTATTAGTTAGGAAAAGATCTCAAGACATATATTAGTTCAGTATTTTATGGTTATATATTCTTTGGCAACATTTTGCAAGATTTGGTCCATACCAATCTGTCATTTATACAAATCTAATTCTTTATCGAAGTGGAACTCACACTGTTTAGTTCAACGAATGAACAAAATTCACCATCTGTTAATGTTTAATTGGTTTGATTTATAAACCTAAAAAATCACAGTAATAGCTATGCATCTATAAGAAATGAATCAGTTTGATGGTGATGTTAAAACATTCTGTCAAGATACGTTTTCGTTTACTAGTTAAAATTGTTTACTGTGCACTGATCAAGGCGACTGCATCCGCCTCTGTTAGGTCGAACAATTGGGCTAAATCAGCAACCGGAAGTCCAAGCTGACAGATGATATCCATCTGATCTAAGTCACTTTCTGGTTCCGAATACTGTTCGGATATACCAGTAGCTTCTGCTTTAGATCCTGCAAAAAGTAACAAGACAGGGAATACAAGTTATATGAAATACACCAACGAGTCAGGTTTTCCCTCCACCATTTATACTGGCCACCATGTATTGAAAATGGCGTTAAACCCTCCTCCAATTACAACAAAAACAACAACAACAACAACAACCATGGGTTGTGAAGAAAATATACTTAATAAATACCTTTACTATGGTTCATTCTTCACATCTGTATGGCCATAGCATCGATTTTCATAACTTCAGAAACAACCACCTCTATGAAATACCACACATCTCGTTTTCCACGTGGAAATTTACCTAACAGTTTATCTGATCCTAATCCGGCTACTAGCAATCTGGCTAACTCTGTCATTTGACACAGATGTATAAGGTTTAATTTAGATTGAGTTATCTCCCTTTCGTCTTGATTGACCCGACCGTGTACATCTCCATCTTTTATATAAATAGATACTTGAAGATGACTTATATCGCTATCAAATTAGATAAAATCTGGTTCAGGACTAGTATGTACACTGAAATCGCACCTAATTAACATTTTATTCAAAGCAAGTAAGCTGTTTTATTTTCTACAGCTGTAAATACATTTTTGTCAGCGTGAACAGAACAGCATTCGTGTGTTACATGGATACACCAAAAGCAGCAGGGGGGGGGGGGGGCGAATCCGACATTTTGTCCAATCGTTATTTTGCTTAATTAATACTTCTGCACTCAGCGGATCCGGTGTAGTCAGCGCCTGGTAAAAAAAAAACGACGACGGTCCATCCTACACGACGGTGACGTCATTTGGTTTAATACACTTTTCTGCGAGCCGATCCCAGTTTTGTCAGCGTCCGGTAAACACAGCGACGACCGCGTCGATGTCATTGCCTCCCCCTGCTGCTAAGAAGTTATTTACAATGAAAATTATTTACAACTAACCGAATATTTGGTCAAGTCCGATACGATATCGTGTCCGAGGATCATGTAAATTTATCGTTACAAATCCATCTGGGGTCGACTGAGCATGACTAAAAAAGTTTCGAAAACCATTAAAGTCCATGTCACCGCCGCACCATGTCTGCCAAATATTTCGTAGCGTGTGTGTATCAACGCCGTTGAATACAGCAAGAATATTACAGTTGTCTCTGATTACTTTTGGAATCTGAGTGTATCGTTGAGTGACATATATCACGTCGGTGTTTTTATGCCTGCCTCTGGAAAATATCCTAGCTGGGTTTTTTTGATTGTCTAACATAACATCATCGTAAACGACTAGATTGTTAACGTCGCCATCAATATCATCAATGCCTGGTGCATCATTGATATCTGTAATAAACTCAATAACATTTTTTTCAGCGATCGCTGATGCATTCTCGTTAAAATCTTTCAACACCTCGTAGCATCGTTGATCATCCACGCTAGGGGCGATTAAATACAACTTATCCCACTTCATCCATCTCATTATTAAATTGAGTAACAATTGCGTCTTGCCGGATCCAGATGGTCCGATGATAATCATCCGGATCGAGTTTGGTAACGCTGCAACATGCTTAACTGGTTCTCTCGTTTTAGTCGCCGAAAAATCAATTATATTCATATCTCTATACATAAATTATGGATCTATATTGTGTGAAGTGTAGAGTGCGTACTGGCACAAATGATATGACAACCGTTACAACGAGAAATAACAGATCGGCGCTTACTGGTAAGTGTGTACAATGCGGTACAAAGAAATTTAGATTTATTTCTGCTAGACCCGGGGATGCTTTAAAAAAAAGCGAGGAGGTGATATTGCAGCCAAGTTATCAAAACTCCCCGGAACACCGTGGGCAAAGTATCCAGGAGAAAAGCACCTCCCAGGATATAGCTACTGTGGCCCCGGAACACGATTAGATATCAGACTCGATGATCAAAATCACCCGCGACCCGGTGAGTATCCAATAAACGCTATCGATAAGGCGTGTCATGCTCATGATGTTGCTTACTACAAAAGTAGCGATCTGCAACAGCGTCATATCGCGGATGTAAAATTAATTCACGCGTTAAATGCTATTCCTGATAAATCATTCAAAGAAAAGTTGGCTTCATGGTTGGTAAAATCGGCTATGAAAGGTAAATTAATGATTGGAAGCGGAGCTTCTCGCGCTGGTAATTGAAAACGCTAGCGTTTATAATAACAACATGGAATCCATCTATTATTCTCCGAGAGGATACTGGAAGGGGAAGGCCGCAATTGGTAAGCTTGCAAGCGCTGCAAAAGTAACGAGGGCCACTGCGGCTAATTGGTTATCTAAACAGGCTATATGGCAAATTTATCTACCACCGCCTAAACAAATCAACTTTTCGCGCTTTGATGTCAGCGTACCCAATGAAGTTCATCAAGCTGATATACTATTTCTGCCGCATGACAACGGTTACAAATACGCGCTAACCGTAGTTGATGTTGCGAGTCGATACAAACAAGCGGAGCCGTTAAAAACAAAGTCAGCAACTGAAGTGGCCGATGCGTTTGGGCGGATTTATCGAAGGGGTCCTCTGCGCTGGCCAAATCTATTACAAGTTGATCCTGGCAATGAATTTCGCGGCGCTGTTCTATAACGCTGAAACATCATAGCGTCGCGGTACGACGAGGTCATACTGCGCTACATCGTGATCAGGCAATTGTTGAACGATTCAATCGGACTCTTGCTGAACGGTTATTTGGATATCAGTACGCAAAAGAATTCATCCAAGAAAAACGATCTCGTGAATGGGTCAAAAGGTTGCCAGGCGTAATTGCAGCATTAAATAACGAGATTACCCGAGCAATTAACATGAAGCCCAGCGACGCGATTAAAAAAAAGTATATACCCGGAAGATCAAAAATAGATAGCGTTTCCAAGCCGATTCTCGGCGATGTCACTGTTAGATATCTGTATGAACCAGGAGAGCTTGAAGGCGGTAAAAAAAGAGCTACTGATCCTATTTGGAGTGTTACCACACATAACATATCAACGATAACACGATCAACTGGTAGACCACCGATCTATGGACTGGATTCAACTGCTCCTCAGCGCAGATTTACTCGCGAGCAACTACAAGTGATACCTGACGATACTCAATTACCCCCACGTGGCCTTAACTAGCGCCGTTGCGTCTATTGCACTCAAGACAAGTTAACCTCACATTACCACGGATATGACCGAGACTGTTATCGATCCTGTCCACGGTAAATTGGCGAGCGTCTTTATCCGAATAACGTCAGCGCATTACACAATTGCAACTCGCGCAGTGATTATTCTGTTGTTGTCGTAACTCAATTATTAATTCGGCATCAATATCAAAACGCCGCTGTTTTTTTTTATCCTGTTGGCGGTAACCCGAGAGTTTTCTATCAATGACGCTAGCATCAATAATGTCATCGTTGTCACTGGCTTCGTCAATAACAATTCTTCGAAGCTGATTTATCCTCCGTACTCTGGACACTGCAAGATAGACTAGATTTGACCATTCGATGCGATTATCAACCATCCAAACAATTGTATCCGTGATAGTCAGTCCCTGTGAGGAATGTATTGTCGTTGCGTATCCTAGCGTCCACGGGGATTTATCAGCACGTAGCGCGTCCTCGACGACGCTGATATCAACGAGCACAATATCATTCAGCACAAGAATTTGTTTTTTTGTCCCTGACGCTGTCGGGCCCGGGATTTCAACTTCAATGTTCTGCCGCCGTGTGTCCGCGGGTCTATAACATAACGGCACTGGGCGCGTTGGAAACTTTTCCTTATGCAACGTAAACAACTTTTGCTGAAGTGTGTCTCTGACTATCTTTCTACTCGCTACAATCAAATCGTTTGGTCTCCATGTTTCCCAGAATTCATTTAACGGCGTTTCGGGAATCACCTCGCGGATTATTTCACATTGAACTCTATCCGGCTGTAATCTGATTAATTTTTTAACCTCGCGCAGTTGTTCATCAAGTGCTCGGTAATCAGTATCGGTTTCTTCATAATAGTCCACAAAACCCTTTAACCAATCATGTGGACCCTCGCCGACAAATGGTGGTGGTTGGCCATGGTCGCCACACATGATTACCGCTGTATTCGCGCGCAGCGACCACTCAAGAAACAGTTGTAAAACATCTAATGAAACAGTACATATTTCATCCCAGATGATAACCTCAGGAATAAATTTTTCCCCCATTCGATCAGGAGTCCACTCACCGCCGCTGTATCGAAAAAAGCTGTGATAAGTAACGGCGTCAACACTTCGTTGTTTTATCTCTCGCGCTAGTCTATGGGTCGGTGTAAGCACGATTATACTTGCCCGCGTTCGAAATAATTCAATTGCCCGAGTCGTCTTTCCTGACCCGCCACAGCCGCTTAAATAAACTGTTTTGTATTTACAAATTGGATCAGAACACGGTGGTGCATTAGACCATTCTGACAATTTATCACCGCGTAAGTAATTGTTTTCAACGGTGACATCTGCTGACGGGGAATAATCGCGTCGTATTTCATTTTTAATTCTCCATATACCCCAACTCTCGTCCGGAATAGTAAACTCGGCTAAGTTTCCCTTGTACTTTACGTCTATATAAAATGAATCAACGGCTACTCTAACCGCGGTGTCGGGAAATCTATTTATCATCGAGAATAAATTGATAGCGGCGTAACCCAGCATAGACGCCCTCAAATGCGGATACGCGGGGCTGTCTCCATCGCTGTAGGAAACAACTGTACCCAACTTTGTTCCATTGGACAAGAAAGCTGTTTTGCAGTTCACGTATCTATTTTTTGCCACTGCGTCCTTGATTACGAAATCATATTCTGCGTCATCTATAATCAGCCGTGAGCAATATCGTTTGTAGTCGCAGTTTTTTCCACCTTGTGTGAACTTACCGATTATTCTTCTACCGAGATCTTTTGCCTCGCAGTTTCGTTGGTTGAATATCTTTTTGGACCATTCGATGATATATTCCTCGTCGGCATCAATGTGTGCTCTGGATTCGTCAATTATGCTATCTAGACGCTCTGGTTCTGGTAACCAGACTTCAGTCTGCGCCCGATATGATATAATCGCGTCACTGACAATCAACGATACAAGCATGCTACAATCAATCATATACCGTAGCAGCGCTATTGGCAGCCACTTCTTTTCAGCCATGTGTCTACCGATCCAAATATAACAACAGCGATGAAGTCCTGCCGCGAATTCAAATGATACTATGCGAGCGAATCCGGTTAAATCAAAATCAGGCAGTGGTCCATTAATAGCAACACGAGTCATTTCATGTCTGGGGTGTCCAAATCGTTTGAAGTACTCAGCGGCGGATCCATACCCGAGAAAACTTGCTGGATAACAGGCAACCATATCAACGGAAATCATAGCGTCGCGGTTGTATTCAGTGTTCCATAGTCCACCGTGATAATATTCCAAACAACTGGATTGTACATCCGGTAGAAATTCCTTGCGCGTTGGTCTCCACGCATTTTTCCTTGCTGCAACATGAGCCGCAACCGATGGAATCGTAAAACAATTTGTTAGCAGTTGTTCATCATGCTCTTCAAATTCCATGGCGGTTTTTTTCATTTTGTTGTGAAACGCTTCAGTGCGATATAATTCACCGTTTGGTCTTACAAACTGATCAAAGGTATCCACATCGTTTTCAGCGCTGCGAAGTAACCACACTGATACAGGGTCATTTTTACACAAGCAGGCAATAGCATCAAATAGTTTCCTCTCCGCGAGAAAACCATCCTCTCCCAGGAATTCCCCCGGGATATACTTTACTGTTCTATCCCGTGGAAATATTGTGACCGCGGGCGTCCACGCGTGTTCGTTATGATCAATAATTTTGATTGGGGCTCCATTTGATTTATACTTTGATTCATATAATACTTCACCGGTTATTGTTGTAACGGTTATTGGAAATCTCAGCGACGTTTCTAATCTCGCTATGTCGCTGATGGTTGCTCCTCGCTCGCGCACTGTCTCCTCCCATTGGTTTATTTTGCTACGTCGTAAATCAGTCAATTTGTTTCCTCGACACGCATTTGTAAAATGCTCTATTACTCGTTCTGCTACACAATTTATCCCCGTTGACTGTTTCATCGGCGCTAGTTTTCCGATATCAGGTTTCTTATTTAACGGGTATATTCCATAGACAACTGCTGTTTCAGGATACGCTCGTTCATAGTATGGTCTGTCAACTCCGGTTAACAGCCCTGGCTTGGAGTCGCGGCTAACAATAACTGTTTTCTTGTCGCTGAGAACCGGTTCAAATTTATCACGTATGATCCAATTACCTGATTCCACCCGGACAATGAATTTTACTCTGAAGAAATACTTTTTACCGTCAAGTTGTGATATTATCGTTGCTGCGCGGTTGTCGTTCATGGTAGCATCAACAATACCATCAATTCGAAATGTTGACCAACTATGAGATGCGCCATCACGCTTGAATTCATTGATACAATCGCGTATTTTATTCAACAGGGTTCTATCGTTTATTAACGCTTTTGGTGCGTCCTTGAGGACTCTATCGAGATTGAACTTAATATTTTTCCAGGGCTTAATTGCTGCTAATCTCTCGAACTCCTCCATATAATTAAAACAAGTATTTAAATGAAAGAATATAGTATAATGAATCACTGCAAATGGTTGATGATTGGGTCGACAACCCCTTGCAATAAATCATGTAGAGGTGAATTCTGCGGGTATCATTTACAAAGCGTTCGTAATGGTTCTCTTGGCCCCCTACCGTGCTTGGTTTGCCACGTTGGTGTAAGAGGAAAATCACAGTTGTGTATCAATTGTGGCGGAAAGCGATACAGGGAGTTAAAACGTTATTACGACAAGCGAATTAAAAACGCCGTCATTGACCCCACCGCAGACTTCGTCATCAAAACTCCTCAGGACTACATTGCAAGGTTTATAATTAAACCAAATAATGAATTAGACAAGTAGTATTATTATACAAATGAACCAAGAATTTCAGCCGCATCCTGTGCTCGTTAATTACGAGGCATCTCGCGACGGCGTTGTTAGAAATTGTAGACTGAAGAAGCCGATTGGTACCGTAAATAATCAGGGGTATTTGATGTTTGGTGCCGGAAAGAAGAATTATTATGTTCATAGGGTGGTATTTGAAGTATTTAACGGATTAATCGAGGACGGTCTCGTTATTGATCACATTGATGGATGCCCTCAAAATAACAGACTGTGTAATTTAAGAGCTGTTAGACCGAGTCAAAATTCCAAATTTGGAAAAACAGGGAAACACGCAAAAAAAGCAAAAAGCGTAAAGTCATTTGATACAACAACTCACGAGGAAAAAATATTTCAGTCGATGAATGAGGCAGGAAAATATTTCGATATTTGTAGAGCCTCAATACGATTTGTTGCAGAAGGAATACAGAATTCAGCGATCTCAAAAAAGACGGGTCACAGAATTCGATTTTCATATGTAACAGAAATCAGCGAGTGACAAGGTCACCGTGACGAAGTCGCCATGACGAAATACTTCATACTAGATAACACACCTCGGGATTGATACGCGGGGTTCATTTTGTAAAATAATTTTTTTTTAATTTAAAAATAAGATGTTTTATAAGAATATGAATATCGAAGACATCAATAATATATTAACCGAGATTTTAAAATTAAAAAATCAAGGAATGGAATTATCTGATAAGCTTGATAACCAAAAAATATTGTCCGATTATGAAATTTTTAATGAGCAATCAAAGAAAGGTCGATATACCTTGCCACGCGAGTATTCTTTTATAAAGCGATTACAATATACGATCAATGAAAACTTGTATGGCAATGACGTAAATGCATTTATTGGACTATTTACTGCCGTTGAGACAGTACGAAAAAAACTCGGACAGGCTTTTGAACGACGTCGAGAAATCTCTAATAAAATTAAAAACATTAGAAGGATTATAGACGAAAACTCCCTGGAGCCCCTGGGACATATCCCCCCCGCCACACTCGGCGGGAAATTAGAAATTACGGAGCAATTGCAATAATGGTAGGCGAATCACTTACTACCCGGCTAGCCAGAGAGCGGCTAGTAGCGCTTAAAAAGTTCATACCGTTACGAGACAGGGTCCGAAAACAACTTCAAACGCGGCAACAACTACAAACTGATTTTGCTGTTGGAAGCGAACAGCTCTTTGCTCCGGTAACTAAAGCGACCAAAGATGTTACGGCGGCAACTGTGCCCGTCCTCGGTGCGCTTGAAAAGATAGCGGCTCAGACCGAGGAAACAAAAGAGTCTCTGGAAACACTCCCTGCGAAAATAGCGGTTGCTACAACACGGAGGCCGCCACCACTCGCTATAACGGACCCACAAGAACCTTATGTTACAATAGCCGATGAAGAAGAACTAGGCGCCACCGCAAGAGAACCAGAAGAAGAAATACCGGAAGAAATACCGGAAGAAATACCGGAAGAAATAGAGAAAGAGGGGAATATACCCCGTAATGTACTTAAAAAGAGCACAATAGATAAAATTAGAAATCTCGGCTACGAAGAATTAGTTGATTTTACTGTTACAAATTTTGCTAAGGACACACGAGATGAGCACATCAATAGCGGCTACGAGAAAAATATAAGGTCGTTAAAGGACTGGACAAGAATAGTGTATTTGGCAAATAAATATAAAAATGAATTACCACCGCGTGATAATAATTATATAATATTGCACAATAAAGTAAAAAGTGAAAGACCAAAACACGGAAAAGGATACTCTGTTGGTAAAGACGTTACTTGTCCTGGTAGTGTTCTCAGTGATATATCACGGCTAGAAATACTAATCGGAGGAAAACGAGCCGGAAATAACTCTCCGGAAATAATCAATGAGGCCGCTAATATTTGCAGGCGGTTATTTGCCGGTGGTATCATGGACATTAATGTATATCGAACGCTCATAGACGAACTCGTGGACCACGGTCATTACAGCGATTGACCAATCACTGGTGATCAATCACTGGTGATCAATCACTAATTGGAAAACACTGATGTTTTTTATAATAAAGATGATTATACACTACAACCATGATAAACCAGTCAGCGTCTACGTGGTAAACTCACGATTGCCTGTATACCGCGCGTGGTACGGAGACGGTCTCGGTAGCACCATTGCGGGGTTATTTACAAGAATGGCTCCAAAAGTGGCGCCGTTAGCCAAACAATTAGGAATGAAGGCCATTGATGTTATTCGTGATAGGGGCATTAGTGCTATTGGAGATGTTGCCGGAAGGGCGTTTTCTGCCGCACGAGATAAACTAATGTCGTTGGTGAGAAAAAGAAAACAGAAACCACCGGTGATGCCATCAACGACAGTGATGCCTGCAAATGTCAGTAAAGTAATAAATAACGCCGTGGAAGAAAAACTAGAGTCGTTGGCGGCTCTGGCAAAGCCATCCACCGATGCAACAACCAACGCGCTCATGAACGCGATAGCGGGAAGTGGCCTACGACGAAAACGACGTTGATGAATTAAACATCAACATGATAAATAATAAAATGTTTGCGCAAACCGCTGATCCCGCGTTTGATATGGACGCCCCAGTGCGCAGGGATGATTCTGTCCGTGATTATCAATTTTATTCCTATCAACCACCACAAGCCAACCTACGATCGCGAATTGAACTTCAAGTCCAAGATACCAGTAAATACTTTTTGCCGTGTGAAGCGTTTATCGAAATTGAGGGAGAACTTGTAACAAATGCTGCCGATAATGCACCATACGCAAATAGCCCTCATGTTCGAGTTGGCTTCGTCAACAACGGCATTATGGCGTTATTTGAGAGTGCTAGATATCTCATTGATGGGCGAGAAATTGAATCAATAGAAAACGATGTTGATGTTGCAACAACGATAATCGGGCTAGCGAGATACTCAGATGATTATACAAGATCGGCGGGCCCATCTATGATGTTCGCAAAGGATACCACTAATAACGCTGATCATATTCAGTACATTAACGTGCTGACACCACAAGATACCGCAGTTAACCCACAGGCTGAAGCAGCCAACCCAGACCGCAGAACAAGACCAGGCGCTGATTTTACTATTATAAAAAGTACTAACGATAATTTTAATCTCGGGTTTGCAACACGATTAGGGATGTTGCAAGGACAACGCCGACAGTTTTCATGCGCGATTCCACTCCATCACATATTCGGATTTTGCAGAAATGTCAGAAAAGTTATCTATGGGGCTAAGCATACAATTGCGCTATCGCGAAGGGGCGATGATAACAATGCAATATGGCGTGCTGCTGGTGTCGATGCCGGTAAAGTCATTTTAACTAAAATAGCATTGTGGATGCCGGTGTTAACTCCATCATTTACCACGGAAGCACGATTGTTATCATTTATGGAACGGGGGGAAAATCGTTGTTGAGTTGGCTAGCGGTAACAACTGATGCTAAAGAGGATAATGTCGGCGATACATTTACATGGCACCTAGCATCAAAACAAGGCGTTTCAGCCCCGCGTCATATATTTGTTGCGTTACAGAATAGGAATCGATTGAATAATCAAGAACACAGTCATATGATATTTGATCGATTAGGAGTCAGGGAGGTTTCGCTGAGAATAAACGGACAACAGGAACCATCCGAGGATATACAGCTTAATTACGGCGACAACCATATTGCTCGCGTGTACCATCGGATGCTGTCATATATGGGTCGTGATCAAAACGTCGACACCGGTTTGCAAATATCACAACTTGATTTTAAAAACCTGTATCCGATTTATTACTTTTCGTTGGAACATCTTGATTTAACGAGACAGTCCGTCGTTGATATACACTTCCGAGCTCGTATAGCCCCGGGTGGTGTTAATTATAGAGCGGTTGCTGTCATTCTCAGCGATAAATCAATGCTGTTGGAAGGTGTTGGTGGACGAATGAGAATCGTTGATGCACCAGTGGAAAACATGTAATTGAAAACATAAACGCGTTTACAATAAAAATGTCGTATAATGTTGTCGGTGTAGAGTTGACCGATGGTCAAGTCAAGAAATTACGATCAAAGTCGGCTAAAGAATGTGGAACCACAATAACGTTAAAGCTGTCACAGATGGCAGGTGGTAATCATAAGATATCGTTGACGGCGCGTCAAATAAAACATTTCAATGATGCGATGAAGAATAAAAAGGGTGTTCAAATAGATTTCTCGGCCGCAGCGATTAAAAACATGGAAAAGACCGGTGGGATATTTCCGCTGTTAGCTGCGATTCCAGCGTTGATTGCCGCGGTGGCCCCAGCAGTGGCGAAGGCGGCGGCGTTAGGAGCCGTTGGTACCGCGGCGGGAATGGTATTGAAGAAGGCAACCGGGAAAGGCTATAAAAAAAAACGAGCCGTAGCCGGAAAGGGTCTAAGACTACCGGGAACCCCGTATTCATGGTACTCGGGGAAGGGTCTAAGACTACCGGGAACCGTTTAATGACTCCTATATCTAATTTTGATTTAATAGATGCCGCAAACGCGTTAGCGATAAAAAAAACTTCAGAGGTGTTTTTATGAGGGATCAATTACCGACAAAACCAAGGAATATTGAAACCGGTATAATTAACCTCGAGAAATCCTCCGGAGCGGAGACTCATTGGGTTGCATACGCAATTGATCCGCGTGCGATCGTCTATTTTGATTCATACGGGTTAGCCCCGCCAAACGAGTTCATGCGGTATATCCGGGCGTGTTCAGCCCCGGTTTTTTATTCCACGCTGCCAACACAACAATTAAGTGACCCACCGATATGCGGCCATGAGGTATTGAACGTACTCGCGGCGATTTCATCATCGCGGAAACCACCTCATGTGGTTGTAAACGAATACACTAGTGGGGTCGTAGAGGCCCGGCGTTTTAATTAAAAACTGGTTTTTTTTTACAATAATAATGATTGATATCTGGGGACGACCGGTTTCGGCGCTGAAAAAATCCACGGAAACGCTCGCCACCGATGACATAAAAAAACTAATTGAGGATGAAATCGCTGATACGTTAAATTTAACCAGTGTTGACCCGGGCGAAATAGTTGTATTTCAAGACCGCCAGGGTAAACTGAAATCCAGTAATGTGTCGCTGAATGACGTTTTAATACGACAGCGTGATGCCGCCGAGAACACTATCGTGTTGTATACCGATGACGGACGACTTAAATCAGGTGAATCCATCTTGACGATAAATGGAAAAATAAGTACACTTGGCGACAATTATATATCCGTGTCGGATTCGTTAAAAAATTTGTATGATAAATTTAACGCGCAAGCAAATCAGTTCGAGGGGATACAAAAGTCTGTCACCGATATACAACTCACTACTGCTAGTTTTTTTGGAACCCCGACGGTAACCGAACCGAATCTTGTGGGGATAAAAAGTACTATTTCGGAGTTTACAACGCTGTCGGGCCAATTTTACACGTTACGAAAAAAATTTTAACAGGGCTGATAACACCATTGATAAATTCTTTGGTAAAAAAAATACCAGACCGGATGAAATTACAATAACTATAAATGATATCACTGCGTATAGACAGGAAATAGAAACAATCAAAACTGATGTTGAAGCGAACAAAAGGAGTGTAGACGCGCATAAACGGGAAATAGAAATAATCAAAACTGATGTTGAAGCGAACAAAAGGGGTGTAGACGCGACACAGGAAATAGAAATAATCAAAACTAATGTTGAAACGAACAAAAGGGGTGTAGACGCGCATAAACGGGAAATAGAAATAATCAAAACTAATGTTGAAGCGAACAAAAGGGGTGTAGACGCGCATAAACGGGAAATAGAAATAATCAAAACTGATGTTGTAACGAACGAAATGAGTATAGACACGCATAAATGGGAAATAGAAACAATCAAAATTAACGTTGAATCGATCAAAGGGAATGTATACACATATGGACAGGAAACAGAAAAAATCAAAACTGATGTTGAAACGATCAAACCGGGGTTATACGTTCATATACAGGAAATAGGAACAATCAAAACTGATGTTGCAGCGATTAACAACAGACTACCGAAGGTGACAAAAATAAAAATCCCTCATGAAAACACCATCAACACAGTATACACGATTCAGCATGAAACATTCACTTGGACTCCTACACATAATATAATAAATATCACCGCAACTGTTAAGGGTATTTATCGATTTACATTGGTTTCAATGATGCAGTTTAATATATCATCGTCAAGTTCATCCGGGTTTAACAATACAATATCAACAATTATAGACAAGGGCGCAACTGAACCGTTTACAATTAAAACCCATAATAAAAGTTTAACCAGTGCAATCATTCCATGGTATGTGGAATTTGTAGCGGATCTAAGTAATTAAAAACACTAGCTCTTTTAAAATAAAAATGACCACCAAGGTAATTGAATCAGAGGTATCACCGACGTCACATCAGTATCGATTCAATACCGTAAAAGAATTCTCCGCGAATTTGAAAACGCTTTCCGAACAATACCGTGTAAAAATAAAAAAATACCGTCGAAAAATAACCACCATCGACGCGGTCGTGTACTCGGTGTCGGGTATAGTAGCCGGTACCGGTGTTATTTTATCCACGGTGACCATGATGGCCCCGATCGCTGTTCCAATCGCTATCTCCGCGGCGACAACAATTGCTGGAGTCGCCAACGCAATCACTAGAAAGATATCATCGTGTTCTCAGAAAAAACTCAACGAGTATACAGTAAAACATCAAATAGTATCCGACGGGTACTCGAAATTATCCGGGTTGATCTCGTTGGCGATAGATAATTCGTTTATATCCGATGCTGAATTCTCCACGATGGTCCAGTTGTATGACTACGCGATGTCAAAAATCGAGGATTTTCAACTGGAAGCTGGAAACCACGTGGCTGAAACCACTTCAATGGGCTTAAAACATTCTCCTGAAACCACTTCAATGGGCTTAAAACATTCTCCTGAAACCACTTCAATGGGCTTAAAACATTCTCCTGAAAACAAGCAGGTTGTTAATATTCGGTGTTGAAATTAAACACTAGAAACGACGAATAATAATAATGTCGCTGAACCCCGAAGGGTTTCAATTACTTCAACGGATCGCGGAGAACACCACTCCGGTACAAACAAATATGATATCGATAACATCAACGAAGCCAGAATTCAGTGTAAACTTCCCTTCTCCGATTCCAGTGAAGGAAATAGCGCTGGCAAAATTGCGAGTATATCACAGTTGGCCTAATATCCGAGCGGAAGCATTTAACGGACAACAACCTAATAACTCGCTGGTTTTTGCATGGACAAATAAACCCGATGGGACCCCAGACTGGAAGGAGGTTACAATACCAACTGGGTCATACCAAGTAGAACAAATCAATAAAGAATTTCAACGCAGGATAAAATCGATCACAGGAAAAGAATCAAAAATCGCTATTACGGTTCATGAACCGACGTTATCGTCGACGATTGAAATAAGCACACCGGGGTATATGGTTGATATTTATAACAGTTCAATAAGAACCATACTAGGTTGGCCCGAGAATCCACCTAATGAAATCCCCGCGGATTTGCACACGAATGCGCAATCGTATCATGAAATTAATCCCAGTTATCGAGATAATTTGTCTATTATGAAAAACACGTTATTACCCAGTTGGTTTATATTTCAAGACAGGAATGCCATGCAGTGGTATTTTCGGCATGACAAAACCCCTGAATCGATCGTCATATTAACAGTTAATTTAAATGATATCGCTAATGCTTTTAGCGAGATTAATCGTAATTACCAATTGCAACTAGAACAACTGCGGAAAACAAAAGCACGAAAACACGTCGAGGTGTTAAATCAACTTATATCAGACATGGAATATATCAATGAACGAATCGTTAAAATAATATCCGATAACAGCGATGATAATAAACAAAAATTCCTAACCGAGTATAATATCACAGAAGCCGATTTACCCGATTTCAAGTTTCCAGAATACAACGCGCCAGAACTAAGAAAGTCTCTTAATGATTTTCTCGGTCCATCAATTATCCTCAAACACGATAACGGAGATGGTGGTAGGCATATTGCTCCATACAACGTAAATATCGCATCGGTGATAGCAATCAATCTAGTGTGTGATGTTATCGAAGGGAGTTACCAGGTAGATACCAAGCAATCAAATCAAGCTCAACAGGGGTATATCCTTTATTCATTTTCGCCAACAGCCCCTCCCGGATTCTTAATCGTTGAGAGCCCGATTAATCCGGTCTATATGCGATGCCATAATCGGTTTTTAACGAGAATTAATTTTAGACTGACAAAACTGGGATCGGCTCGCAGAAAAGTGTATTAAACCAAATGACGTCACCGTCGTGTAGGATGGACCGTCGTCGTTTTTTTTTTACCAGGCGCTGACTACACCGGATCCGCTGAGTGCAGAAAGTAATAATTAAGCAAAATAACGATTGGACAAAATGTCGGATTCGCCCCCCCCCCCCCCTGCTGCTCCAAACGTTAAGATCCATTTTAGCTTTGCTTTGCGTTAATAAAAATGAACACCCCAGTCCAGATAAAAAGCTCATGGATTTCAGCGAAAGAAATTCATAAACATCCATGAATGATTAGGCAATGGTCTTGAGGTTGCTAATGATGAAAGTTGCTGACAAAGTTTAGGATCACCTAGATGAGACAGGACTGTTTCCAGAAAAGAAGAGTTGTTGTCTACGAAGTCGAAGGGTACAAAGGACACGCTATAATGAATCACTTGTACATCCGATGGATATATTACAAGAAAGCTTGTGACTCAGTAGCCCAATCATGGCTCTAGGAGTGTTTGGATCAAGTTGAGTTAGAAGTATTAGCAACTAGCAAAATGTTTCAGAGCTCGCAAACGACGATTCAAGGAAATATATATGAGGAAGTTAAGATCAAAAGGGCGTCTTCCAAGAAGGTCCACTATCACTACCACCTCTCGTGATCGCAATGGTTCCATATACAATAGTGCTTAGACCGCCTTATCCAACCACATAATTCAAGTTTCAATCATCTGCTGTTTATATAAAAAATGGAACTCTCCGGATGAAATAACCCTGAAATAAACTCCATGGTCCAGACAGTGAGGATTGTAATTACTGACATCCATATGATATTTGTAATCAACTTTATCGCAGCATTGATCATCAGACGCGACAAACTAGAAAAAAATTAACCCCCCCCCCCCGAAATTATAAAGCTTTAATACAACCAGATAATGAAATAACTCTCGGTAGGGTTGGACTGAACACTTCGAATGCCAAAGAATTCTTGGGCAAGCATTATGTGAAACATGGCGAGATGAGGAGTAACACCAGAAGAAAGTACTTTCACAAGGGTGAATAATGCATTTGGCTCAAAAACTAAATGAAAGTAAAACAAAAGGAGCTATCAATACCTGGACAATATCCGTCATTATGTACTTGACGACAATTATGGAATGGATTAAATAAAGGTTTGGAATGGATTAAATAAAGGTTTGGAATGTATGGATAGAAAGATCATACAGCTAATGATCATTCACGATGTTCTGCACTCTGCTGTAAACTAACAGGACTTGATAACCGCTGAAGACTGTTGATGTGGAAAAGAGGAACTTAAGCATGTGTGTCAGGGACAGTCACGTAATTTCCAAACTTTAGACAACATTAGCTTAGAACAAAGTTTTATAGAAAGTGAAAGAAGCACAGAACGATTACCTGCAGATAAAGAGCAAAGAAATGCCAATATAATGGAAGAAACAAGCAATGAATGGGCGGTTTGTAAATGGCGCGGAAACAAAAATTGAAGAGCGCAAAAGAAAGTGTCCTCAGTTGGAAGAACTAAACAAAGACGGATTAGAAGAAGCAGAATGAAGTAGGCGAGGGCAAGTGTACAAAGTCACGACGTGTCACCAGTGTCAAAATGTGCATGGACAAGGGTGAATTAATCTGCATCTATAGGTACAGCAATTTACCACAATCTGAATGGCAACCTGTCTCTAAGCTTACAATGACAGCTGACTAACATATAAGGGTTTGGGTGGGCACACGATTGCAGGAACATGTAGGGAGTGGAAGGAATTGAAAACAATTAGGAAGAACATACTGTGTCATATTGCCATCCATACAGACACAGAGGAAATAAATGGTGGCCAGACAATACTGGTGGATAAGTAAAACAACCAGATATAAATTTAAAAAAACATTGTAATACATAATAACTCCAATCATGTTTACAATAGTTCCTCCATTTTATATTAATAACTACCAACCCAACATTTATAAGAAAAGAAACCGTGTATCAGTCTACCTGTTTCCGCTTGGTTTTCCTTCTTTACGTTCTGAATTTCTTGGATGATCTCCAATAACTTGCGAATGATATCCTTGCTGACAACGTCAAAAACATTTTCCAGATATCTTCGAAACTTTCTGCCCTATACGAGAGAGAGGGAGAGAGGTATTACAATTTTAACAATAAAAAAAAAAAACACTTTTGCTGGGATTTCGGCGAATATTATAATAATCAGTGGGTTAATAAGGATTAACTTCCAACTTCCATTCAGATTAAAATTGAATGTTATTGGAACTTGAAGAATGCTACAATTGGAATCGCTGACATTTCACAAAACCATTTAAAGACATTCACTGTTTTAGTGCAACCGAAAACAAATACATGTACGCTAGGTAATAAAGGTATAATTTTGCAGTTTCGAGTGAAAAAAGAATGAACTATTTTATACATTTGAACTGCGAAACGTCTGAATTATCCAAATAATCTTTATTTTCCTCATCCACTTACTATTTACGGATATGAGCTTATTATCCATATATATATATATATATATATATATATATATATATATATATATATATATATATATATATATACACAAAGTGAGAGAGAGAGGGAGAGAATATTTTCGTTTTCTATGTTAATACCAGATATATTTCATCATTTGGTACATAAAATGTGAATTGCTGATAAAGGGGAAAGGAAATATATTATTTTAGAGATTAGAGATTAAACTCACTCTTCAGTACACTATCCCCCTCCTCATCAACACACCGCACTTTCAACCACTTGTATAGGCTGATCATAAAAATATCAGCGATTAAAGAGTGCTGTAGGTTTGGGATGACCTGCCATGTTACAGTAAACTACGTTTGTGTTATCTTGCAAACGATTTCAACCTATCTGACCACAAAGCAAATCTGACTGCGCAAATGCACCACCCCAAGTTTTAAATTGTTGGCGTTTTAGGACCGTGAATTGCTTCGAAGTTCTTCAGGAAAAAAATGTATTGCTTGAAAGGTGCTGCTGTAGCACAGAAATTTCGCATGTTAGGATTCTGTGGTAAATATTGTATTTGTACATGTGAAGATACAAGGATATACTTTTCATATTTACTCAGAAACTAAGTACGAAGTTCACGGCGAGGGAAATGCTGCTTACTTAGAGCTGACGATATAATTTTGATAATAAATTAACGTGACTTATTATGTAGCAAAAAAACCAAAACAATAAAATAACTTCCGTTACCGAACAAAATATAACAAACTTTAACTCACTTCAATACGAGTCGAACTGTTGGCACTGAAACACCCAAATTAAGCGCTATTTCCTCTGGCGGAAGTCCACCCTTTGTAACGGCCGATAAAAAATGGTGTCTCTCTTTGTCTAAAAGCAATACGTTTGAAAAAGTAAAGAGACATAAGCAGAAAGAGAATTATGCACATTCTTATATATATAGAGGGTCTGCAAAAGTTTCCACACGTAACCAATTACCGCACGGTCATTATTTGATATTTTTGAACATTTAGAATGCAACATCAGCTCGTAAGACAATATATATTTTGAGTTGGTTCGATAAATATGTACTAATTCTGATGGACTATTTGCGGTTTGATCTAAACTTTTCTTATAACCATGGAATCGGCCCAGATTTTTCTGCCGGCAACATATCTGTGTACATTTAAATACTTTCTTTAGATGATATTTGCAAAATATTTCCTTTCTGAATTTCACGTTTGACAACTTGTAAAACGACGTGCTAAGGCACAACCCCACATGATGTCACCATTTCGGATTAATTCGTTAATTCTGACTGCTCCACTATATTCAGGAGTCAAGTCAGATGCGACTTTCACTCATTTGAAGGTTTCGTTTTCTTTGGTCACCTGACTCGACACGAGAATCCTAAGACTTGTCATGCGACTGTCACGTGAACTTAGGAAGCGAGCATCTACACATAACATAAGACTATTTCAAATTACGCGTTATAGTGGATTTAATTTTCAGTTCATAAAACATATTATTAGACCAACAAAAATGTGGATATTTGTCAAGACGTATCACACGGCCAATGTAATCGAAACTTTAAAATGAGCATTTGATTGGATGCTGTATCTGATTCAACAACCGAGTCACGCCATAAAATTAATAATGTTGACAGGAGATGGGACTGTGTTAATCGTCGTGAAATATTACAAGAAATAACACACATAATTTGATCTGGAAATATTATGTATGTATCGCCGAAGCGTCCTTTCAATCCTTCATTTCTTAAAATACCGTCCGAACATTTGGTATATATAAATAATTGTGTGCACTTTATCGTGTACACTTGCGCTATTGTTCCTTGAAAAAACGAAGATATTATGGTGCTAAAATGTTTGAGACTTTGAAAGCAAGAATAGGCTTGCTAAATTAATACAATCCTTAACTGGCATTTATATAAGATGGCTGAAAAGAGATGACAGCTCCGGTGGCCTAGTGGTTAGAGCGTCCGCTTGGATGCGGAAGGTCGTGGGTTCGATCCTCGGCCGAGTCATACCAACGACTTACAAAAATGGTACTAACAGCTGCCTCGCTTGGCGCTCAGCATGAAGAGGTTAGTGTTAGGACTGGTCGGCCTGGTGTCAGGATAATGTTACTGGGTGGGACATCATGCTACATGTCTGCGGCATGATGCCCCAGTGCTAGACATTACTATAAACTGCTACACTGTAGACATGACTGAAAAGTTGTTAAAGCTACGTTAAAAATCCAAATCACACACACACACACACACACACACACAACATACACACACACACTGAAAATAGATGATGTTGCGTTAAAATGCCCTTGACATTTAGAATCCAACTGGCTGCTCTTTTTATTAACCTGTACCGACATAAATCATCTAACATTTTTAAAATATATATGTACCTCGATACATTGATAAAGAATGTTTCAGCGAGGTTTGACAAGGATAAAGCGTTATCAATAAGGATACATAACGATTTGGCACGTTTGACATTTTCAGCTGGGCTTTCTGTAAATTTAAACCAAAATTAGTGTCATACATCCATATATATGTATATAATTGTCCACGCATTTACACATTCATACGTTCAATAATTTAGTATATGAAAGATAGTTCTTTCCTTTCATCTTACCATTGATAGACTCGAGAACTTCTTCAATCCAATCCTTGATTTTCGCCAACAGTGGTTCAACAACTTTCCTTTTTAGAAATGCCTCCATACGTTTTGGCGCTAACGTAATTTTTACAAGTTATCTGTTGATATAGAAATACTAACGCAACAGTGACATCATTTCAAATTCAAACTAACTGTTTAAGCCTGATACTCTTTCTACACTCACTCTTTACCTTCCACGGCGCAAATGGTGGTTTTTTTCTGTAGCACAAAGTAAAACATGCTTGAGAATCCGAAACGAAATAACAGAACTTAGATGATCAGTTAATAACTCTGTTGGACACATACACACGCGCGCGCACACACACACACACATACACACGCACGCACGTACACACACACACACACACACACACACACACACACACACACACGATAAAAGACGAAAGTAAGATGCATCTAGTTATCTAGTCGGGAAAACTGAGCAAGCTCTTTCCAGATCTGTATATCATTTTTGCAAGACGGAAGACAAAAGTACAGAGCAATTGTCAGCACAACAATGGTTTTACATACCGCTTCATTATGGTAAAGCCTAAACTACAGACCGCAACCCTAATACACCCAGAAAAAGGCATATATTGTCTGTTTTGAACTATTTGCATTCGGCAAAAAAATAATCCATTTTGGGAAGAAAATATTTTAGTGCCACTTACTTGAAGGTAATAGTTTTTCTTTTATTTCTAAAAAAAAGGAACCATGGCAGATTACGGATGTCCTACCGTGATATAACGTCCCTAAATTTTACATTGGATGATATATATATATATATATATATATATATATATATATATATATATATATATATATATATATATATATATATATATATATATATATAATACAATTAGTACCCATTAAATTAAATAATGTGTTTCCAAAGTTAAGGATGAGTATAAATGTATGGTTAAAAATGTTTTCGGTTTCTATATTCTTTTTTTGTTGTAATTTATGGCGCCTTCGTTGAGTGTTGCGAGGCGGTTGCTCCTCTTCTCACGTATTAATTATTTTTGACGTTGTTTGTTCTTTATTTTAAAACTCATGGTATTGAAGAGTTTATTGTTTCAGTCATTTATAGTGAAAAAGAAGAAAATAATTGTCGAGTTGAAAAACATTTTGTTCTATTAAAAAATGCACGCCAATAAATTCATTTTTGATAACATTTAGTGCTGCATTTTGACAACCGATCATATATGATTGGCCATAAAGCTAAAATTGTTGCAAACACGCCTCAACCATTGACAAGACTTAACCTTTCTTGCGAGTAAGTAGGTTGTTCATTAGAACATTTTACTGTGTCGTAAATCGAATTAAATTAGTATATATAGGATTTGGTAAACAGGTATTTATTCCTATTTTAATATCAGCCTTTGGGATCAGAGTTTATAGTTGTATTCGGATATAATTTGAAAGGAATTAATTATTCAAATTATTCATTGGAATTACTAAGAGCACATCGGCTTTTTGGACTAGAAACTACTTTGGGATTATTGAGAGCTCATTCAAAATCCAGCGCTGGATAATATCATTGTTGTACATTAGGACATTCAAGACTCATGGTACATCAGGACTTTCAAGACTTTTCGTACAACAGGACATTCAAGACTATTTGAATTCATTTAAAACATTCCGAACTTTTGGACTTGTGATTGGACTTATAAGATAATGTGGGATCTATTTGACAATACTGTAAGTATCCCTTATTTGTTCACTTTGTGACTTATAGAAAGGAATTATTTGTTGTTTCCGCTAAACTTGTTTTCGTTTCGTTCTGTTACATAAAGTGGCAACAACAGTGTGAATGTGTGTACATATGTTTTTATGCGTATGGAGAATGATGTATTTCCACTAATCCCCACCCCCAATCCCATCCCACAGCCCCAAAGACCTCAAACTTTATTGCTGGGAAAAACAGATCTAAATAAAGAAACACGCTATTTTACTATGGAAACACGCTATTTTACTATGGAAACACGCTATTTAACGATGGAAACAAGATTTTAAAGGCAAAGACGGGAAGAGAACTTATTTTCGGTAACACCAACCTTCCTAAAACAAACATCGGTGACAATAAATACATAAAATAATTGTTTGATTTTTGCAGAAGGAGAACCCAGAATGCCACACATTCGCATGTTTTTCCACGAATTATGGCGACCCATACACAGAAGAGGATAATGCCAGGGGTACATAGGAAGTGCAAGAATCCTTGGAATCCATCACTTGCATGTAAAAAAAAAAAAGAAATTAACGAAGAGAACAATGTAATTATATGTTACAATAGACTGACAGTGACATAGACGGTTGGACAAGTAGCAAGGCAGGCGAATAGGTCGATAAACAGGCAATGAATAAGAGAAAAACACCGGAATTCAGAGAATAAAAAGGACGTATGACAAATAAATATTGACAGGTAGAAAAACATAAACTAATAAACAACAGGAAGGGACGGATAGCAGAGAGAGAGAGAGAGAGAGAGAGAGAGGGAGAGAGAGAGAGAGAGAGAGAGAGTACGAACACAATATAACATTGGAAGAAAGATATATTAACATTGCTGATCTCTTGTAGGACTGTAGGTGAATTTACCTGATGTTGCCTGGTTTCTGTTTTATAGTCAGTTGTACCTTGAATGTACATTATGCAAATTTCAAACCTGTCGCGTACTTTTAGTTTCTGTTGTAATCCAATCCTAATAGGTGTACGTCACTTTCACCTTCTATCTTCCATCAGCTGGTTCTGTTTGCCTTCTGGATTATTCGCGGGCAGTTTAAGTCAACCTTTTGCAATGAAATGTAAAGGTAATGATGACACACAGGGCCGTAGAGGGCGATCACGAGCCCTGGAGTAAGAAATATCCGGGCCTCTCCTAGTTCTTGTTCAAACGAAATTTTTCTTTTATAAAATTAAAAAGCGTTGTTCGGCCCGGGCCCCGGTGATATATTATATCCACGGTCCCCCCTCCCTCTTGTCAGTCCTGATGACACACATAATTTTTCCAGTATTCCAGTAATGGCTGCCTTTATGACATATTCGTTCGAACTAATTTAGTGTGTCCGTTAGGTATATTTAATTAAAAGTCAGTCAAATATTTTTATTGCAACAATTCAGTACTCAAATTTGCTAGTGAATGAGTAAATAACTAACTTCTACTAAAATATAAGAAAGAAATATCATCTTGGTCATTTGTATCAGAATCGCGAAAGGTATACGTCTATTGCATAAACTAAACTTGATGTCTTGTCACTACGTTTAAATAAGGCGTACACCGATAGATCGAACACTATGTTAGGTGTTAATCCTGATGTGCGCTTTGGTTTTTAGCCTATGCCATCCTCTTTGTTATGACTATACTTGCTTCTGTGTCATCAGACAACATTTATTGTATGAATCCTGATATTGTAATGTCCAATCATTCAATAATTGATCATTTCATTCAATTGTTTATTTCTTATTTATTACATAAAATTACGTAATTTTGAATCAGATGTTATAATTTTTGTATGAAAAACGAAACCTTGACATGAAGTTTCTCACTATATGAATATGCTACAAACTGAACACCTTGCTTGATTTATTTTTCATTCTAACTTTTAGGCATTTGAATAAATACACAAATAAAAAATAACAGGTATATAATAAACGCAAAAACCCCACAAAAAACAAACAAACAACAGCAAACAAAACAAATGAACTAGCAACTTTATGTGCGCAAATTATACCTTCATTGCTAATGACACTGGATAAATAAATACCAATTTTGCTCCATTTGATTTTGATATTGTTAGTTTAAAATGAAGTAACCATGCTTTTGATTTGTATCTGATACTTTTCTTAAGAACTTGTTAGTTTTAAATTAATATATTTTATGTCAAGCTTATTAATCGTATTCCTAATGAATAAAATGGATGGACAAAGACTGAAAAGTGATGTAAAAATAAAAATAGGCTTTTCTATTTGACATAGACTGTTTTTTTATTTGTAAAATTGTGACTATCATTTCTTACCAAACAATTATCATTAAGAATTTATTCAGATTTAAGACAGAGAAATCTGCATAATATAGTCGACCTATTTTTTGTCTCTTGAATTTTATCAGAAGATTGTTTCTCTTAGACCACCCAGATAAACCCAGATAACACACTCACCGAAATCATTAGATTGATAAGAGGTTTGAAAATTAGTTGGGGGGGGGGAGGTTGTTGTTGTTGTTGTTGTTGGGTTTAACGCCATTTTCAGCACACGATAGACTATACATGGCGGCCAGTATTACTGATGGAGGAAGATCCCGGGAAAACCCCGGAAAGAACCACTGACCCGCGAGAAGCTACTGGCAAGCTTTCTCACATACCCACATTAGCCGAATCCGAGACTCGAACCCACGCAGACAGAGGTGAGATGGCAATGATCCGTAACGGAGAGCGCTTTAAACCACTCGGCCACTTCCAGCACCTGGGAGGGGGGGAGGTGGTCTATCAACTATAACCATTTAAGTTCCCAAACAGTACATATTCAAATGAATGCTATTTATTTAGATCTATATGAGTTTATTGGGGAAAAGGTAATTTTACTTTTGCTAGGTTATTCCTGGTGCCAAATATGTGTAGATATATCCCATAAAATAAACAAGATACTGAAGAATGCCGCAATAAACAACGTCTTTCCTACAAAATCAGTCCCACCCATCTCACTACACACACACACACACACACACACACACACACACACACATATATATATATATATATATATATATATATATATTCACACATCATTGTACTGTTATGCATGCCTGTTCCCTCAGGTATTATTATAGTACTTGTGTTTACACCCAAATGTTTTCGTACAAAAGGCACGCTATTAGCAAGCCATTGACTTTGGGTTATATCGCTGTTTAAATCATTCTTGACAGGTATAAATCTACATAGCTTTAGTTGTAACTTGTACAAATGTGCAGCAAAACTGAGTCTAACATGGAAAATATGTATTCAATTTCACAATTTAGAATTATCAAACCTTTTACACTTCATTGGTGGTAGTTAATAATATATAATTTTATTCATCCTCAGATATTAGAGCGTCTGCGCAACTATGATCGTTTTATTGTGTCATATACCAATCAGATCGTGCTTTTTGCTCCAAAGTATTTAACTCAATTGCCCCTTACCTTGAAACTAGATTCCTGTCCTCTCTGGTATTGTCTATACTCTAACATTGACTGTTTCTGCAAGCCATACTCATATGTAGATCTTGCAAACCACACCCCCAACCCCACTCCCCTAAAAAACTATCTTCGAAGTAATATAAATGGACGGGATTAATATTGGCTGACACCTATGAAGTAACATAAATGGACGGGATTAATATTGGCTGACACCTATGAAGTAACATAAATGGACGGGATTAATACTGGCTGACACCTATGAAGTAACATAAATGGACGGGATTAATACTGGCTGACACCTATGAAGTAACATAAATGGACGGGATTAATATTGGCTGACACCTATGAAGTAACATAAATGGTGGAGATTAGTATTTGGTTAACAGATTGGAAGCAATGCAGATGGTGGTGATTAGTACTGGTTAACACATTGAAGCAATATAAATGGTGGGGATTAGTATTGTTTGACAGATCGGAAGTAATATAAATTGTGGAGATTGGACTGGTTGACAGCTTAGAAATAATGTACATGGAGGAGATTCGTATCGGCTAACACCTTGACTGAATGTCATGGGGCCATGACTTTGATTTATCTTGGTCTCAGGTGTGACGCAGTATGACTAAAAACATTCAGCTTCAATCAGTATAGAGTCTTAGGCTTCGAAATGGAAATGAACGATAGTAATGAATGGTGGCTGTTTAGGAACAATGAAAATCGCTGCCAAAAAGGTCGTGGGTGTTACTAGGGACAATGGGAATTTAACATGGGGAAGTTTGGGGCTGTATAGAGACAAAACAATTATTGGGCCTGTTTGGAAAGGGAAAGTTTGGTTTGTATAGGGACAATACGAATGATGACGTCACGTTTTTGGACATTGGTAATAATGTTGCAAGTGGTTGACCTCGATCGAGCCAAACAGTGACAGCCTCGAAAAAAATAGAACGCTTGGCGGGTCGGGACATAGAACTTGATAGAACGCTTGGCGGGGCGGGGACCTGTACCGTTCATAGAAACTAAACATCGCTTGCCGGGGTGGGACATATCACTGGATAGATATAAACATCTCACACAAACATAACAGAGACACAAACAAAAAAAAAATGCAATTACACAAAGATGATAAAAGAGAACAGCTATCTTTTCCAGGTAATGAAGTGATCCTGAAAATGGCCTTTGGGTTTTGTCTTCTAATTTCTTCTTTGTCTGCACCAACTTCTTATTTTTTCCTACATTCTTCTTTTTCTTCACATCTTTCTTCTCCTCTTTCTTCTTCTCCTACTCTTTGTTCTTTTTCGTTCTCTTCTTCTTTTTCTATTTTTTCTTCCATGCACTCAATCTCTGTCTATCCTCTTCTTCCTATAAAAACTCTCTTAATCTTTCTTTTGTCTTCCTTAAGTTTTTTATTTCCATTTTGAGGCGGAGGGGACTTACGCTTCATCCTCTGTTCTTACCAACATTTCCTCCACTATATCTAGATCGATCGTCTACTGCCTCTTCCAACGTCTTCATTTTCTCAAGTTGGATCGAAGCCATCTTCTTTTATTCGATTTTGAATGGCGCGAATGACGAACGCTCCACTTCGCAAGCACGGACGTGAAGGAAAACATCATCTCTCACTAGCTACCCATATCACCTACCAAACAGCCCCATAATGATGAAAGTGCTAACTTAAAATCAATTTTAATGCAAAACAACACACTAATACCAAACTTTTGTGTTAAGTGATTAGGTTGTTTTGTTATTTTCTTAAAAACTTACGTGCACCCATAAAAATACAAATATACACACCACCAAACATGCGAGCAAGCATACAAACACACAAATACACACACCAACAAACGTACGCGTACGCATACAAACAAACGCATACAAACGCAATTACAAACACACAAAAAATCCGTACGAGGACGTATACAAACACACATACCCACAAACGTAGGAGCGTACAAACACACACACACACACACACACATCTACATGAATGGCAACTTTACCAGTCTCTCTTTTCTAGAGATCTACTTAGTCATGCGAAGGGCTTTTTTAAAACTCCAAATGCACCTTGCTAATGGTGACATCTCCCAGGTCGGGCACCACAGACATATAGCCGGTTCCACTCCTGCTCCAAATTTAAGCGTGTGGCCGGTAGCTCAGAGGGAGGTTGGTTAGCCTCATCATCCTAGTTCTGATTTTGTGGGAGAGTGAAGACTTCCCTTTGTTTTCTATTCCACACCCGGGGATGATAATGATATATGTGCGGCTCTCACTGTCTTTCTATTTCGTCCCAGTTTTCTGTCTAGGGGACAGTGACTCTTGGTACTGGTACTGGTAATAGTACTGGTAGCTGTGGCTGATGTTGTGTTTGTGATACTGGTAGTGGCTGTGGAGGAGTCCTCACCTCTGGCTTCACCTCACACAGAGGCCTTAACATGAGCTATGGCATGATCTTTTGTTTTCCTTCTCCTTTTATTTCTTTTTCCTCTCCTCTTCCTCTTCAAGCCTGGCTTCCTCCTGAATCACCTCCAAAGCCAACTATTTTAGAATACGCCTGGCATATTTCAGGTGCATCTGGAGTTCTATCAGTTTTGAAAATGTACTCATTTTCGTCGCAGTTGACTGGTCAACGATGGGTAGCCAGACTGACGAACGCTAGGATTTATATATCTGAAGCGAGGACGTGAAGGAAAACATACCCGGATACAAAAGCTCAGAAGACCCATACCATGACCAAAATTCATGGAACACACGGACTTAAAAGAAACACTTAGGTTCACTTTTTCACCAACAAACACTAATTGTAAACACAAACACACAGTACCTGACAAGACAGGGAAAAGAACTGCTTATAGGCACACTTCTATTTTATTCACATAAAACAAAGAAAAGAGGTGTTTATAGCCACACTTCATTTTTTAACCTACGCACAAACTCACAAAATTAAATGGTTGGCAATTTGACTAGTATCTCTTTTCTAGATGGATGGGGTAGCCTTGAAAATGGCTGTTTTTATGACGGGGATTATGGCAATCTCTTATCGTCTAACATTGTGCACCCGTCTGGCTGCATGATTTCCCACAGGATAAGGTCAGGTGCTGCGGAAGGAGAAAGAGAACTTCTTGGTATTTACTCGACAGTCAATAAAGCCTCTGTGTGGCTTCTGCTGTTGCTGGTTCTGCTGATGCTCTTCTTTCTGCTGTTCTCGCTTTTCTTGTTTTCGTCTCTAAACACCTTTTTAATCAGGTCTTGAGCTAATTTCAGCATCCTGGCATTCTATATCTCTTCAGGCTTGGGTATCGGGCTTTGCCTGTAAAGATGCAAATGCACGTGGGCTTCGTTCAGCTTGGCTAATCCTGAACACATCTTTATAGGAGGATAAGTTGACAATGGATGGTCAGACTGGGGACCTTATACCTACGGTTTTTTGGGAGTCGGAACGCTATAGAGCTTATCTTTATGGTGAGGGACAGAGAGAAGTCTAAGAGCATGTAAAGTCACTAAAAAGTTGAAAACAACCCATCAAAGCTTTTTTTTCAAAACAGAATAGTTTTATTCAAACAACAATTAACCATCATATAATTTCAAACAAACAAACAAGCAAATTAATTTTGACACGGTTGACAACGTTGTGTAATCATGTTAGACATCCACGGATGGAAGTCATTAGGCCATTGGTGTACACTACGTTTCCTAGTTAAAGACAGGAGATATCCGTAATAGTCTCAAAACCATATATCAAATACCCAAGACTTCGTTGATTAAGAAAATACACACAATATTGCCCACACACCATGAAAATTGTGCCTTGTAGTTTCACATTATTGAATCGTGTCGTTTGGGCATTTCTTTTCATAAAGTCAGTGATGTATTCTTCTAACGGAGGTAATCCATACGAATCAAAATACTCCACACAGGCATCGTGGGGAAAGAAGGCGTTCACCCGTAGGGTTCCTTGAAGATGACTGTTGTCCGTGTTGATGACATAAGCTTAATGGCCTTTAGGTTGGTTTGCGATGAAGCAGTTCATATTTTGCAGACACGACAGGATTCCAAGAAGCAGTGTACGAACTGTTGTTCAAAAGTTAATAAAGTTCCCAGGTAACCATTGTGTTTTGTTTTGTTTTTGTCATCAATTCAATCCTGACTTTTAGCTTGAAAATCTCGGACAAGTAACCGTTTCTTCGCTTCGTCTCCGCACTCTGATCCAAGAGAGCTTCGATGTGATCGATCTCTAGAGCAGTCAGTGGATGTGTGGAATGATCACGCAAACCTTTGTACAACTGATGCAACACTGTTTCTTCCGAGATGAGACCCCAAGCGTCCTCCAGATACTCGTCAAAGTTATCTTCTTGACTTATCATCAGACATTTATCGTGTTGAATTTGACTGGGATGTTCGTTTTGACATCCATAACAACCTTTATTGGTCAATTCCGTAGTTTAACCGCGAGGTCTTTTTCAAAACAGGATATGTTGTTCTTGTTCTAACCATTGTGATATCACCATTCCGTCTTCGTCTTTGTCTTTTTGCATGGATGGTTCTGCTTCTACGATCTCCTCCCATTCCAAATCCAAAGAGTCTGCATCTTTGAAAGAGGGATAAGAGTCTTCCATAGCTTCTAAATGTCTAGAATGACTTCTCTCAAACTGTTGCCGCCTATCGTATTATCAAATTCGGCATACAAGATGACGTTCACCGTCTCGTTCAGTTATTTTGCAAACTGATGTTAAACATGAATCTGGCCTGATTTTATAGGGTGGAAATGTACCTCGTCGCTGCCTTGGTCAGGAATGAAATGAAAAGCCCACAACGAGCAACCTCCATCATAATCTTCGTATGATATGCCGTAACTGGTGCTGGTTCCTAACTATCCGGTAGCTACGTACATGAACAAGTACGATTTCAAGTAATTCTTCTTCCCTAAGTTAGGTTCGAAAGTTCTTTTACTCAAGGTTTTGCCATCGCGACTGACTTCGATCTTGAACACGTCGAAGTGATAAAATTTGAGAGGATGCTTGGTGCGGAATCCGTTGAAGGCCGCATTTTGCTAACGATACCATTGATTAAACGTTTGAGTAACTGTCCTTGGAACAGATGATCTCCGGTCATGGATAGCTATCTTCCAGGAATGGTGAAAGTTTTCACTTCCACGCATCGTATTGGATACTTGGCGGTCGTTCTGCTCAAAGCGTGGCTGATGTAGTTTCCCACTTCAACGCATCTCACGTAGAGTCTTACTTCTTCTATGATGGTTTTGTAATCGGAAACGGTACTGCTTTGATTCAATCTCAGGCGGACATCCACTCCGTTCAGTAAACACCTCTCTTGTAACCACATGTCCAAATGCAAGCGATCCATTATTTCTAAAATCTACCCATCTTTTATTTTGTTTTGATGGTCGTCAAATCCATTATTGTCATCCGATTTTGTGTCGAACGTGCCTCCTTCATCAGGTTTCAATAGCACACAGGCATCCAGATGAGTGTTCTTTGCTTCTGTTCCATACGTCAAGAGATTTTCCTGGTGTGCTCGGTAATGGTAGGTATCCATGCTGTTGCTGACTAGTTTGTTATTCAAGTACAATTTCACTCAGCTGAATAAGGAATGAATGCAATTGTTGAAGGGAGCTACTTTCCCATCGACGTCTATATTACCGCCATTCCCTTGAAATTTTACTTTCAGTTACAAGTAAGTGCTATTCAGATCAATGTAATCTTCGGGCTGTTCTTTGATGTCAGACTCTTTGGGAGCTGAGGTAGTTGTCAACGAAAAGATGGGATGATATTCCAAATATTGGGATTCATGTATTATCATCATGGCTTGTGGCAAGGCAAACAGATCAAGTTCCGAATTGTAAAAGGCGCAAGACTCTTGGAGCACCATTTTTTTTTTCTCTCTCTCGTCTAAGTCTTCATTTCTTGATCGTCTTTCTAGCTCCATGAATGCGAAGTCTTCTGGAAGGGTGTCTTCGTCGTCTCATTCTTCATTATCCTTGTTATGGAGTCGGGCAAGCAGGAATGAATGGCTCGGCAGCGTCCAGGGCATTTATAGTAGTTTTTCGTCGGCCCATAATGTCTTTGCCCGTTTGAAGCAAGACATTGTTGCCAGCTCTCAAGAAAGCTCCATTGTGGTTTTGTGTGGCGATAATGACATTTTAGAGAAATCCTTCGCCTTACGTCAACGCAGCATCTTTCAAGGCTAGCCATCCTCGTGTCACCATCGGTTTCAAAACGGGAGCCACCGAAGGAAAGGTCGATAGCAGAATATCTCCTGAGCCATGTCATCGCTTTCGAACGAATACTCAGTACACTAGATACATGACGTACGAGTTTTGAGACAATCGTTTTCTAAAATGCAGTCGCACTGTAACTTTCACTTTAGAGAATGGAATATGTTTTCCAGATCTCCTTTTATCGCAATGTTGGCAGCGTCAAATTACGACAAAATGACAGTTAAATAGTGATGATGTGCAAACTTGCGGTGAACGTGATAGGTGTTTCCAACTACCCTCGTCAGTGGTCGTGGCAGAATCCACTTTGAAAGTAATGACACGTAGTACCATGTTGTACTCCACCACATTGGAGTACTCAAAGATCAAATTTAGTCATTGGGTCAGATCTACAGGGGATTTAAAACTCTTGCAAAATCGATCGTTGTTGGTAATGTCTCTGGAATTGGGCAATAATTTTAGGTCTCCCACCAAAATGTCAAACATTTCAGGACCAAATGTAATGGACAACATTTTGGCATCATGAATTTTCATCAGCAGGCGACGAGCTACTTTATTGTAGTCAATAATGACAGGTTTGATTTGTCTGGTCATGACATTGCTAAACTGAGCATGAAAAATACTGGCAATCGTGTCCTCCAAATGTTGAACGCTAAAATAATTGCCTGCCGGACTTTTCATCATAATGATGCTTAAGGTAGCTTTGGCTGGTGATAGGTTTTTGTTTTCGCAAATTCTTTTGTTTTCGGTAATCAACCCTTGTTGCACTTGGTCGTTCAGGATTTTGACGTGAAAAGGTTTTCCCAATGGGATTCGTGATCCAATTGAATGGCCCGAGGTAATTTGGTCGTGAAACAGCACAAATTATTGTTGGGAAACACCTCCATGGAACTGTCACTATGTAACGTTATGTAAAATTGGTTGTTCATAATTCCATGGTTCTGCTGTCAAAGAGGTAAATGGGAGTCAGAGGAGTGTCTAAAAGAGGATTGATGTTATTTTTGTTTAGGTGGAGACTGTTAGGAGGATGACAAACTTTGGGCAAAAGACTCCCGTTGTTAACGTTAGAGGAGTATTTCAGGGAAGGATTGGGACGAAGGTTAACGATCCAACTGCTCAGTAAAATGGTCCACAATGTTTTGTCTCCTTGTTGTAAACTCAGATTGGCAATGGCAGCACCGATGACACAATACACCACAACGATTTGGCAGAAAAAGACGATCTGAGTTTTAGGCACACGTTATCTACACCACACCCACAAGGGTTGCTTTTGTAGATCTTGCACAGAAGAACTGATTGAAGGAGTGGTCACTGTGGTAGTGGTTGAGGCTGTGCTGAAGGGCATGATGGTCACTTCAGTTTATAGTCGAAGAATCAAAACAGTGTGGATATCCTTTCCAAAGTACTTTGACTTCTTTGACACGTCTTTTTCCCACTTTTCGTTTCTTTGTTCGAGAACGAGTTTAATGTCGGAAACTTCGTCTTTTTTCGTTTGATAACGCATTGTAACTCAGGCAATTAAACATTTCATTTTAACACTTCCCCGTTCATGAGTTCCTATTTATAGAAGGCAGGATGAGGGCCACTCACTGATCCAGTAACACGAAACAATTCGATGGTCCAGTTGGGTAAGTAACCTTTGTCGAAAGTGCTTATGATTTTGTCAGTGTACACCCATTCTCCCGGCGTCAACACTTTTCTTGAGGACAGTCACAGTCGTTGGACGTAGCAAACAGGCTCTCGAAGACAGTCACTTCATCGTTGGGGGACATTTCTGTGGGGGGGTTCCACATCTGATGTTCAGATCGTAAGATTGGTTGTACGCTGAGACCAGGTGCGGTACGACGTCGATGTACTTGAGAGTGTGTTGATACGTAAAACATTTCCACATGCGTTCCTTCAAGGTGCGTTGAAAACGTTCCACGATGATGGCTTTGGTTTCGAGATTCTCGGTGCTGAAAAAAATGAATGTCTCGTTCCTTTAATTCATTTTGGAAAGCTTAGTTCAGAAAGTCTGTGTCTTTGTCGGTTTACCATCGAGGAGGGTGACGACCATTTTGTTTCAACACCAGTTTGAGGGCATGCACTAACTCAATGCTCGATTTGGAAATCAATGGCACGACCCAGGCAAGTTAGGAAAAGACGTCGATGACACGAAATAAATATTTGAAGCCACGATTGAAGGTGGCCAAATGAGAGACATCGGCTCAATCGGCTTTCCACTGATGAACAATGCCCTCCACTCGGGTGAGACGTCTGGAAAATTTTCGACGAATGGGTTTGTGTAAGGTGTACACGGTTTGTTCTTGTAGCCATCGTTGCGCTTGAGGTAAAAGGACTTTTCCGAGTCGGGTTCTGGTAGCACGATACATTTTCTGAACTCCTCCGTATTCCGCAGGATGGTTTGGATCGTAGTAAATGCTGGTTAACACATTCTTCATCTGGACAGTTTTTTTAAATACGTCACCCACTCTTCACTGATGCTACTTTTAATGGGCTGAGTTGGTGATTTGGAAACGGCTTTACGTGTCCGATGCGTCACGGTAGTAGAAGTCGAGGGTAGTGGTGGCGGTAATGGAATGGTTTTGGTCTTACTTTCTTTTTCCGCTTCTGGAGGACATCATCTTTTTAACGCAAGCTTTACGTTCTTCTCGTCGGGGTGAGTAGGAAGGGACCAATAAGAACACTGAAATATTACTAGGGCTAGGGACTGCTGACGGCGTTAAAAGACTTCTCGTGCCTCTTCTTCCTGAGGCATTTGTGGGGCTGCGTCTGTCCTGGTCACTGGGACTGGTGGCGGGGGTGGTAGTGATGGACTTTTCATCAGGGCCCTGAAATCTTTCAGAGTCTGCTGAGCTGTTTCGCCTAAAGCTATCATGTGAAAGAGTTGAAGTCGTTGCAACACTTGAACGTACCAATGCGATTTTTTCTTTTCTGTCAAATAGCTGAGATCCATCAACGATATTACAATTCGTGTTGTAACTGAGACATCTAGGTCAAATGAGGAATGGGAGATCAATGCCGGTCCGTTGTTCTTGCCAGCAATGGAATTCCATCCATCGTTTGTAAGGTACTAAAGTAAGTTTTCGTCCTTCCATCAGATTCCAAAGGTTACGTCTGAGATCTTATGACTTCAGAAACCTTCTTTTATCTTTTTGGTTCTTTTTATTTTTCTCCCATGAGTCCTCCCAGCATGGTTCCCAATGGTCCTTTCATCAAGGGTCCTAGCAACTGGGGCACATTGCCTCCGCGTTCTACCAGCATCTTTTTCTTTTGACGGATGGGTATTTTCTTCTTGGACCATTTGGCGAAGAACGTGTCGTTGCTTGACTAAGCACTGTTTCTGACGTGGAGACAAATGTATCGTTCCTTTCAAGACATTCAGACAACATTCGTACAAGGTATTGACGACGTCTTTGGATGCAGTTTGAATCATTTGTTTTCGGATGGCTGGATGGGACTTTGGACAGAACGGACAAAACGTTCCAATGTTTGACTAAACGATTAGGCTGTCCTTTCCTTTTCTTTCCTTTGGAGATAGAGGTGGGTTGGCTTCTGAGGGATGGCATCTTGTTTGCTTGTGCCGGAGCACACATAAAAATACACTGACGTCGACGACGTGTCACGCGTCCTTTTATCTGTGTGGGTATTGTTGATCAAGTTGGTTGGCTTATTACCCAGTTTTTTTGATAACCACTTTTCATATAAAATTGTCAATCCATCCTTCTTCCCTTTGGTTGCTCCTCTTTTTCTTTTGACGACTTATCTTTTCTGGGGTAGCCATCGATGCATGGCTAAGCATTTATTCGGATGACGAGAATGTTCCTTTCTTTTCCCTTATTCTTTACGGACAGTAGAACGAAGATGGTGGTGGTGTGCATTTCTTTGAGATTATATCTTGTGGTGGTCAGAAGCACAAAAAACACTGATACCCGTCTTTACCCCCAGATCTCTTTATTCTGGAATGCCTAGACATTGATTGTATGTACGTCGTATCAACTTGATGACAGGCATCGCGCATCGTAGAGGGGTTCTAGGGTCCGGAAACGCTGAATAAAGCAGGGCATGTGTAGCCGAATGAAGACACTAATAAGCCATAGGAAAATTCATTCGTAATTGAATAAGTAATGTTTCAAATATAATGTCACATTCGCCTAAACTTATCAAGTTGAGTCGACTTCAACTTGAAAAGATGTCAGTCTCGATGTAAAAACAAACCGGAGTTCGTTTGAAACTTTCCCGGGACAATTAATCCAGGATCATCTTGATGATGTTGATACCGACGCAGACGAAACAAAAACACCGAGTGGTAAATCTCAATTTGTCTGCGTCAAGTGTCGCTTGTCACTTAGGAAGTAAGCTTAACAGTGTATGAAATGTACTTTGATATTTACATACACTGAGCATGCCGACGACGCGGTACTGATGTGGATCTAATTAGATTTGCTACTTTGTGAATTCAAACTGGAACACTTAAATGAACCAACGTCGAGATTCGGTATCTTATTTTAAAGCTGTGAGGCACTGTCGCAAAGAACCTAGCCGAAATTAACGAAATCGATAGAAATAGGGAATGGCGCGTGGGTGGCGTTTATTAAAGGCTACGTCGACACAGATACAGTTAAAAGAGTATGAACCGAAATCGACTCCAGCTGAATAGGGCATCGATGATGATAATGATGACGATGATGATGATACTGCAAGGGAGGAAAATGTGGATGTAAAGATAGCTGAATTACCCTCACCAAGATGCACAATGACTTCTGAATGCATATTCACTGTTCCTTTGGCAAACATTTTCTACAATTGTAAGACAGTCGTACCGGTAAAAAATGAGTAAACGGTCAGAAGTGCGTGTGCACGTTGCACCTGAAGAAGGCAAAATTGTCGAGCAATCATTCTGCAATATCACATTGTTAACAGAAGAACTATGATGCGATCAGCTCGAGAAAATAGTCGAACCGGAACAGCAACAACTGAAAGATGAAAAGACAAGTGATCTGCGCTACATGAGAAATAAAAACGGTTGTTTATGGTCGTTTATATCATTTGTGACTCGCTGTAGCAACAAAACTTTGCTTTCTTGTGGCGAGATTCACGACTATCATGGCCAACGACGACTAAACAATCAGTATAGATGAGTTCGACACGGTGTTGGCGGAAATGGAAATCCACCATCGTCTCCACGTACAGATACATTCATCCAGCAAATCGTCCCCAGGAAGGCCTGCTTCCCTTTTAAAACATAAACAATTTATAAATGCCAATAAAATAAGCAGACCTTCCGCCACGAATACAACGCCTGCATGGTGTCGTTCCGGTAAAAGATATGTATAGAATTAGTTCAACCAGTTATATCAGATATATAGTGCTCTCGAAAATCGCCCAGCTGTTAAACACTTGGTATCAACCAGGAGGATATAAAGCGTATAATAGACAGTATTAGGTCGATAAATAACATCTGAGATCGTCATTATAGATCTACAGGTTATTATTGAGAGTACTACGTCAATGAAAATCATCTAGTGTTGGCAAACAAGATCTACAGCCCATAATGGATATAAGTAAATCAATTTAAGCACCGGATATCGACAGCGGAGATCTAAAGCCCATAAACGGTATAGCAATGGCTGGATTCATTGCCGTAGAAAACAAAATATAATAGCTGAATAAAAATTATCAGAAACCAACGAAGATATTACAAAAGCTCATAACACTTGCAATGCTTTCAGCACTACCCGGACGCTTTATACAAAAATCATGTAGCATATAATATAACAGTGATGTGGAAAGGAGGAAAACTGATTGAACAAGGCAATTCACAACTGGTCGGTGTGTTTGCTTGCCACCTAAGCGTTGTTTCAATATCCTTGTAGTTCTATCGTCGTATTTTCGTCATAATCTCGTCATGGTTTGACCATAATCGCATCATATTTGTGTAATGCTCGTGACTGTATTAGTCATGTCGACGGAAAATCTTAGAGACTTGCTTAGTAGTAATAAAATACAGGTTTGGTTTGGTTTGGTTACTGATATAACTTGAAGTCTTCTAACCCACATAACTTTCCTCTGGCATGGGCGCACCGTGCTAACGTTCGCACGTGGATTCGCATGCATGAGTGTGTGATGCATGGACAATGTCTTTCACTCGCCATTTAGTTTCACCCGCTGTCTTCTGATCCTTTTTCAAAGTTTACCGTTTCTTTCTTCTTTTTTTTGTTGTTGTTGCTATTCTTGTTGAAGAAATACGGACCGCTCCAGTAACCTAGTAGTTACAGCGTCCGCCACGGATGCGGTAGGTCGCGAGTTCTAACCCCGGCCGAGTTGCACCAAAGACTGATAAAAATGGTAGTAGAAGATGCATCGCTTAGCTCTCAGCATTAAAATGTTAGTGCTAGGACAGGTCGAACTGGTGTCAGGATAATGTGACTTGGTGGGACATAATGCTACATGTCTGTGGCATGATACTCCAGTGATAAACATCACTATAATCTGTCATACTGCAGACGAATTAGCGATATGACTGAAAAAGTGTTTCGAGCTACTTTAAAAATCCAAATCACACACACACACACACACACACACACACACACACACACACACACTGCAATCAAACTAGACTGGTGATGATGACAAAGGAGATGAAAGTAGTACTTTTGCAGAGACGATAGAAAATGACACAAAGGTACATTGAAGTCATTTCCTTCTGGAAGAATTCTTCACATATCAGCAAGAGTAGTAGTAGCGGTATTTGCATGCAGGAGCATACTAATACATCGTATTTTTTTAACCATTGTTAATGGTAAATCGTAGGAACGCTTGACCAATGGCAATGGTAAATCGTGGGGACGCTTTACATACATGCACATATAAAATGACGTCACTTATCCGCTGTCTACATATTGGAAGGGTGCCTGATGGAGTTCTTATAAAAGCCAACAACAACAAAACCAACAGATATATAATGAAAAGAAATTCACTCATACAGCAACTTAAGGTCTCTCAAACCTGGATAATACCATACAAACCATTTTGACACACACACACCCACACACACACACACAAACACACACACACACACACACACAAACACACACACCCTTGTATTCATATACTTGTGAGGACCTTGACATACGACTACATTTCAAGGACCAAAATAAGGAATGAGAGTATATGTTAGAAATTCGAAAGTAAGCTTAACTGCAACCCAGGCAATATCTGTATCACTTAATTTTTGCCGTATACTTCTTTAACCAGATGCACGCATACACATACGCACGCAAACACACACACACACACACACACACACGCACACACACGTCAAGCTATTTATTAGTGATCCCGACAGACAGGCAATACACATCACTGTGTTATATCAAACTTTTTTCTTCTAACATTATCGAACACCCAACAATCCGCCCCAGTTAACTCGAATATAATAGCCTAATGCGATTGCAAATGAACACCGCATCACTTACCAAACAGAGTGGTTAATTCGTCAGTATATATCATATTTCGCGTAAAGAATTTTATGAACAGTATCACTGAACTAGAAAGTCATGAATTAGAAACTTCTGATGTCACCACACACTTGGTTAGAACTGTACCCAGTAGGGATATAGTACTGTACATATAACGTTTTCAAATTAGAAATGATGAAAGTTTAAAGTTGACCATATAAAAGATATTAATTATTTATTGTTAGTTTCATATGACATGCATCATTAAATTTGATAATACAGTAATAATATCAAATGTTTTTATGTTTTTATTTTCTCATGCGCAGAACTTGTGTAATTCATTAATATATTCGTCTTAATGCTCAGTATTTAGTAAAAGCAACAACAAAACAAGTAGCTCGAGACGCTCATTGCGTAATGCTTCCAAAAGAAAACAGTTATACATTTGTCTTGTTTTTCTTCCTTTTGTTAGAGCGGCATATTAAGCTAATTTTACTTCAATAATTATTCAGATTTTCACAATAGAATAAAAATCCTGATGACTTTTCTATAGAGTGAGAAGCAATAATAGTACCTAATGAATACTGTGTTATGAATCTGCTAATTAAATTGCAAGGGGGCCGGATTTTTTCAATTTAGTTGGAACAATTTAGAAAAATATTCTATATCAGTGTTAGCACCAAGACAAGGAAATTCTAATTGCGGAGGTGCATACCCTCGCGGGGTGACAAACAATATAACCCATTGACTGGGGTCTCCTTGTCTCGGTCCAAACCCCAACGTAGATTCTATTAATCTTTACATCGAAAACTAACGATGGTGATCTTATGGTAGAAAGTGATGGAAAACAAAGTACATACCTTAAATCCCAATAGAAGGTCTTGGTGGGCAACTAATACCGGAACAAAAACAAATCTGCCCAAGCGACGAAGGAGAAGGGAAATTCCTACGCCAGTCTTCACACACGATAACAAGTAAACACGTATATCAAATTGCAGGTATAATGATTTGATCTTCCTTGTTGACCATAATGGCTTGCTATTCAAAACCGCGACTTGATATCATTTATTTTGTTAATTGTAAAATTGTAGCTTGCCAATCCATGGTAAAATAAAATGTATTTCTCTACTCAAGCCTGATCTGTCGGTATGTCTGTCTTTCTGGAATCACCAGGTCATCAGTTTAAACGAATCAAATTAATGGCCAAGAATCACCTATAAATCATTTACCTTGTTATGATGGTTAGAAAGGTATGTAGGTATTTGTTTGCGATTAATTCAAAACATTGTATTACATAGCTAATATGTGTCTGTCATTGCTCATTAAGTAACTTTTAGTAAGCATGTTTACTTGGATCTAATATCAGGATATATGGGTTTTTCCATTGGAAAATCATGTTTTACTTGACTTTTACCATGTTCTTTATTAGAATTTCAGAAAATAATCTCACCCCTTTTAACAACTATTAATGCTCTGGAAATGAACTTTTGATCCTCATCCTGGTCTTCATATTGTGGTCTTAGGTTTTCGTGTTACGGTTATGTACATCAGAATTATTTATGCCTATCAGAGTATCTGCAGTGGGATCAACCATTTAGCTGCATTCAGTTAATGTTTGTGATGATTTATGAATTTAAATTATTCTTTGGAATTACAAAATGATTAATGATAATTCGGGACCAAATCACTATTTTGGATTATTTGTGAATTCAATTAAATACATTTTGGAAAATTTCACTGATACATCAAGACTGTAAGCACTTCGTTATATTCCAGGTTCTTGGCATATCAGCACCTTCGAGATTTTATTTCTGTCGGAACATCATTGAAATTCTTTCGGAATACTGAAAAAAAATATATATATATATATATATATATATATATATATATATATATATAACCGTCGATGCGTGGCTAAGCATTTATTCGGATGACGAGAATGTTCCTTTGTTTTCCCTTTTACTTTATGGACAGGAGAACGAAGATGGTGGTGGTGTGCATTTCTTTGAGGTTACATCTTCTGGTGGTCAGGAGCACAAAAAACGCTGATACCCGTTCAGTCATTTTATACTGGAATGCCTAGACACTGATTGTATGTACGTCGTATCATCTTGCTGACATTCATCACGCGTCGTAGAGGGGTTCGCAGTGGACTAAATCGGGACAGTTATTGCTTGGATAAATCCAGTAAACATTGTAACATGCCCGATCTCTTTTGGACTTTGATTTTGGGAGCAGAAACTTTGTGAGCAGCTGCTGAAGTATCTAAAGAGAAAGAGGAGGGTGTCAACACTTGAGGAGAAGTTTCTGGAGACACTTGTTTCCATTTGTTCGTCCAATGAGGAAGATGGGGTGTCAAATTGGGTTTGGCTGGCATCAATAGCGACGGAGAAGTGGAAAAACCTGACACTACTGGAGACGTGGTCACCGTCGCTGCAGGTAGTGGTTTGGGATGTAAAGTTGCGTTTTCGCCAAAGTGCCTTTTTGCTGGAAAATTTTGCTTTCTGAGGTCTATCCTGTGTGTTTTCGTTTTCTGGGGACTTTTCTTTTTCGGGGGCTGTGCCATGGTCTTGACAAAACAAGTCTTTTTTCTGGATACGTTTGACATTTTTGGGAGTGGCGTTTCTCTTGGGATAGTTTTGGGGGCATTGGGATCCCATTTTAAGAGAGAACAAAAGATGACAGCTATTAGAGAACCGCTACCTCCAGGTTTCAAAATGGCTTTCTTTTTGTTTTGAGTGTCGATACGAGGATCTGCCACTTGTGTCAAAGCTACTTTGTTACTCTTAAAACAGGGTTTGTATTGTTGAGCAATATGAATGATGAATTGTACTTATTAACGTGCTAACACCGTAAACCATCGTAAGACTTCACTTAGACTAGCTTCTAAGACACAAGCCCCTATCTGTGGATATTTTTCGAGACTGATGCCGTACAAGGCACGAATCAATTTGACGTTAAAATGAGACTGAAGGGACGTTATGTTGACGATGTGTGAGACATATCAAAAGTGTCCGAGGCTTTTATAGATATTTGTTGTTGTTAAGTTGACGACGTAGACGTGTACGCGACATTCCTTCTGTCATGGTACCAGCTGTGAAACAGATCGGTACGAAATCGCAAATAATCGGGGGTCGTGGGTTTCAAATTCACAAGTAAATAGAACTTTGGGGTTTGAGTGGGATCGTCGTGTGCATGGGTCAGCCAAGATGTTCCTAAATGTTTGGCTAACAGTTGCACTTGCGATTTATCTCTAGAGCTTTTAAAAAAGACCACGTAATGTGCGTTGAGACTGATGGTGCGATGGGCTTTATATTGTTGAAACAAATTTAGGGTAATATAAATAACACTAGCATTACGATGATGCTCATTGCGCGAAAATCACAGTTGTATTTCTTCTTCGTCTTCTCCTAACATGTTGTCGAGGACGACCAATTGAGTTTGATTAGAGTCAGACAAGATCTCGTCGTCTTCACCAGGAATGCCTTCCACAAACACGATGTAATTACCTTGACCTTCAAACAGGAGGGTGCATGCCGTATACCACTCTTTTAACAGCACACATATGTTCCGTACGGTAATGTAAAGTGGTTGGGAAGTCGGACTCGCTTCTGGAACACGATCTGATAAATTTTCTCCAAAGGCCGACTGACGATTTGGTGTGTGGCTAGACGTACAATCTTGTGTAGTTGGTAGTGGTCAAATTAAAATCTTTATCCTTTTCAGACTGCAACCTTTCATACTGCAAGACTTCTTTCCGTAACCAAAAGTTCACCTCTTGACTGGTGTGGTAATGAGAGTCAATCATTTCACTTTACACTCGGTATGCTCTTCTTCTTGTTTGCCCTTGTATTTTTAGCCGTAATTTTTTGGACCGCCACTAGCAAAACTTAGAATTTTTGTCGTCGGTATGCTCGTCCGCCCAGGCTCCTAAACGGTCTCCCTCAATATCAGGGTGACGTTGACCCAGACAATCGATGTAGATGCAACTGTCCGTGTAAAAGTACAGCACATGATCTCCTAATTGGTGTAATGGCACAAGGGAAACATCAGTTTTCCTTGGTATTGATGAGATAAATCGGGATGGTACAAGTCTGTGGGAGACAAGACTTTGCATATGATCAATCCTTTGTATTTCCGAATGTTTTCAACGTCGATGTGTTTCGTCAGCAAGTGTAGGTGACCTGCGAAAAAGTGACACTATTTGCGCACGTAAGGATACAGTGAACACGCGTCCAAGTATTTGATTTCTTCTCCTTTCGTGGTACAGCGATCAGGTGGCATTCTTCCGTCCTCCATACAAACTGTCTCCGCGGGTTCAGAGGATCCACCAGCTTGTAACTTTCCAAGATGCGTTTAAACACGGGATCGATTTTCAAACTGAGATCGTACTCGTATTACCACATTTCCGCCACTTGGTATCCATGATGTTCTAACTTCAAGCGCCTCTGACAACTGGTCTGGTAAAAGTCTACCATGGTACGTTGTAAAAACTGATTGTTAGTGCCATCTTGAGGGTAACAGATGGCACATCCTTGAAATAAGCAACGGCTAAACTTGTACACTATGTTGGGGTTGTCTAAACCCCAGCCACCCACCGAATACTTTGTGATAGTCATTTTGCCTCCTCCATTTCGGGCGTATTGGATCCATTTGTCTTCCTTGTCGCACACGTAATGCAGCCAGTGTAGAGCTTTGACCGAGTATTGACGTTTGTCAAAGTTGGTACTTTGAAGGCTTGTGACAGCTAGGGTGTTTTAGGGCATGAATCTTTTGCGGTACACTAAGGAGCACACTTTGGCAATGGTGCAGGCTTCTTTAAAATGATCGCTCCCTCCGTAATCCATGCTGTCGGTGTTGTAGTAAGGAACATCAGGCAAATTGGGTAGAACGGCGTGTTGATTGGCTTCGGTATTGAAAATGTGTGGGAAATAGCCTTTGGCGATTTCTATCATTCCAGACGTGTTAGGCATTTGGCTCAATGGCATGGCCAAGTAACTCGTCGAAATTTTAAACTGCACTTGTCCATCTTACATGGAGATGATTTTAGCTCCATTCAAAGTCACTTTAGGATGTTCAGTACTTTGTTCCGTATAGTATTTCAGAAGAAATTGTCCATCGTACCCCGAGAGATTGTGAGCCATCACCGTGGCATAGCGATGGCAATAGCCGTAATGTCCGATGTCCTCTTGGCTCCACGCCTCGTCTATGTGGTCTAAGATCCGTTATGCGAAATCAGTCAGCGTTTTCGGACCCCAAAGGATTTTTTCATGTCCTCCAGGAATCTTGCTACAGTGAAGACAATGACTAAAGATAGGCTCTTGGGTAAACTTCTCGCACGCTCGATGGTCCACCCAGAAATTAGGAATGTGAATGTTGGTCTCTTGCATAAATTCGAAATCGGAAATGATGAAATTCCCTTTCTTCTGCTCATCTTCGTCATCTTCGTGCTTGGAAAGGTATTTTTTTAATGTAGCATTCGTGTTCCAGGTCCACGATTTGGCGACAAATGCGACATAGTTTATTTCCTCAATATACGTGTGCATCGGCACTATGAGTACGCATGCCTTGTCCATAGGTGGGGCACAATTTCAGGAGCTGACAAGCACTTTTCCGCTGTGAACTTTGCGTCTTCAAACGTTGTTGATAACAGGTAGGGCTGACAAACGTGCGCTGACAAGCTGGGCAATGCACTCGTGGTTGTCCTTCGTCAGGACAGGGTTGAGAGACTAAGCACTTCTCACATTTCGATTCACAATGCTTGTGTTGCTCTCTGTATTTCTAGCCATTGTCTGATTTCTCACGGTAACAACTGTATCACAGGAATGGAGCGATACTGGTAATGGTATAGAAATGTTAATCGTGATGATAAACATGAATGTTTTTTCCGTCTTTAAAATTGCTGCTACCACGCACTTCTTGATGGTGAACTTTCAAGGTGTAATACGGAGCAAGACGTCTTGCAATTTTTGCATTTCAGGAATGGCACAGGGTGAGTCTTTGGATATCCCCGCTTGCTGTAACAGGGCTTCTGCTTCTCTTTGTTGTTTTGCTGGGTTCGATTTTCGACTGTTCTTCGAGGCTTCTAAGTTTCTGTCATGTTATAACTCTGCCGCATTGATACACTGCACACAGAAGCTAGCGGCACATCAATATAGGAAATGTGAGGTCACATGCAGCTCTCTTCGGATTTGAAGACAGACTCCGCCCTGTGACAAAATTTTGGCAACGCGTGTTTGGATTGGTGAAAGAGTTCAATCTGTTTCGATCCGCTCTTCTACTATAAATAACTACGGTTCACTTCATTCCTATCACCTGCTTTCACCTGTTCTCGTCACAAGATGTGGACAAACGTAGAATCGTCTACCCTCGTATCGTCAATGCTGTTCAACCCAGTCTATCATATGCATGTCAGTTCATCATGGACAATCACCAGACTGACTGATACAGCAATTTGGAAAAGAAGGATCGATGTGGAGAGACACAGCTGTCTGAAAAGAGTCTTAATCTACGGACCAGAGTTCAGAAGAAATTGTGGAAGAAAAGAAGATCCGTGAGATGCCGTCAATGTTAACGGAATAAAACACCAAAGGCCCTTATAGTCGATGTATTGTGTGATAGATTTATGTTCATCTATGTTTGTGTGTTAAGTAAATGTCTATATGTCTCTAACCCTAACACTACATCTATGTCTCTAACGAAGTTTTATGTTCCTCCCCGCCACACCAAACGATGTGTGTGTTTTTTATATAAACCGTACGTGTTCCCGCCCTGCCAAGCGTTTTATCAAGTTATATGTCCCGACCCGAAAAGAGTTCTAGTTTTATTTTCCCGCTGTCACTGTTTGGCCCGATTGATGTCAGCCACTTGCTATATTGTTGCCAATGTCCAGTAACGTGACGTCATCATTCGTAGTGTCCCTATACAAACCCAAGTTTCCCTTGACCCTATACAGGCCCAATACGTTTTGTCCCTATACAGCCCCAAACTTCCCCATGTCAAATTCCCACTGTCCCTAATCATACCCACGACCTTCTTGACTGGATTTTCCATTGTACCTAATCAGCCCCCGTTCACTACTCACGATCTTGTTTGATTACACCATCGAATTGTGATGGTTTGGGAACTGAAATAAAAATAGAACAATAATAAGAAGAGAATTATAAAATTCAACAAATATAAAGATTTATAGTGAGTACGGTGTTTAGCTTGCTCTCAGTGGAGATTCCATCCTTCCCTCCTGCACCCCTTATACGCTATAAACGCCCAAGCCGAGTGTGCCCCCTTCTCCAGTCAAGCTACATTATATGCTGGCAATATTCTGTTGATGCCAAAGAAGTTGCCAGTTTGCTTTATATTTAAACATCTGTATATGGTAATATGGTCTTCAATTCTCACGCCAACATGTTCAATAAGAGCATAAAAATACCATGGATTCTTTACTTATGTTCAGTTACTGTTTCATTTATGACCGATTAAAGTGAAGCCGAACAACACGCAGTGGGAAGAAGCCCCAACAATAATGGCGAGTCTGATAGGTCTAAAATAAATTGAACACTTAAGGGTGTTGCAGAAATGAGTGACTCATATGTTTTAAATGTCTACGCTTTATTCGAAGCTTCACTGGGAAGTAATATCACAGCTTCCCTAAACATCCTTTCTAGGCATTTACACGCCACGTGTAAGCCACGGCTATATGGTCTTAAAGTAAGAAACAGAAAAAACAAAGCCAACAATGAAGTCAACTCTGCAATGTGCTAATGTACCAAAAAATTTTAAAGTACCGATGTGCTATTTGTCTTGATGTATCACATTGATATAATCCAGAATATCTTTGAATTAATTCACAATAAGCCCAAAAGCGTGTTTAAGTTACAAAATGTCAACGAGTGCGTTGTAATTACAAGGAATAATTAAAGAAGTAATTCCACATAAATTATATCTGAGCACAACTAAATGTGATTCCATAGAGACTGATATTAAAATGTGAATTAAGTATTTTGTTTACTTGCGAACATTGAAAAATCCAAGACACAATTTTATGACCAAGATGTGGGTCATTTTTCCAAAATTTTCATACACAAAATCAAGTCTATTTGTTTACAATTTTGCAAGTAACCTGACGAATATCAGATAGACCATATAACAACATGAGCCTGGGGACATACCACTAGATTCCAACATCAATACCAACAACACCAGCGTGGAGGCATAATAATATATTTCATCATACCGACAATATTAGCCTGGGGACATAATTCTAGATACCAACATCACACGAAAACTACCAGTATGTGGAATAATACTAGATTCAATCGTCAATCCTAACAGTACTAGTCTGAACACATAATTCTAGACTCCAACATCAACACTAACAACACCAGACTGGGGACATAACACTAGGTTCCAATATTAACACTGACAGTACCAGCCTTGGGAAAGAATACTGTCTTCCAACACCATCACTAGCGACACCAGCCTTGGGACATAATACTAGTTTCTAACATCAACACTAACAATACCAGCCTGGGGGATAAAACTAGAATCCAACATCAACACTTCCAGTAGCAGCCTGGGGTCATAGTATTAGATTCCAACACCAATGTCAACAGTACCAGCCTGGGGACATTATACTAGATTCCGATATAAACACTAATAACACCAGCCTGGGGACATTATACTAGATTCCGATATAAACACTAATAACACCAGCCTGGGGACATTATACTAGATTCCAACCTTTCCAACATCAACGCTAAGAACACGTTCCTGGGACCATAACACTAGATTCCAACATCAACGTTAGCTACACCATAATGGGTATAGAATATTAGATTCCTACATCAACGTTAGCTACACCATAATGGGTATAGAATATTAGATTCCAACATCAACGTTAGCTACATCATAATGGGTATAGAATATTAGATTCCAACATCAACGTTAGCTACACCATAATGGGTATAGAATATTAGATTCCAACATTTGCACTTGCAACACCAGCTACTGAATATAATACTTAATTCCAACATGAACACTAACAATACCAGCCTGTTGACACAATACTTGATTCCAACATGAACACTAACAATACCAGCCTGTTGACACAATACTTGATTTCAATATCAACACTCACTACACCAGAATGGGGACATAATACTAGATTCCAACAACACTATTAACAACACCAGAATGGATGTTGTGGTCATTTCAGACCATGTCTTGGAATATTGGTTTGTATACAGCGTTCTTTAGAAACATTATAAAACCAGTAACTTTCGTTCGAAATATTTTAATATTAATCATATCGGTGATCATTACAAAATACAGTATCAAATCATACCACGCGAAAAATATAATTTACGTTCTAAAACAGAATACTAATTTGTTCTTGTGTACGTCTTTGAAGGTGACACGGTGGGTATGTAGTTAGCACACATAATTCGCAATCACTTGGTTGCGGGCTCGAATTCTTAACAGACTAGTTATTGTCGAGAGAATAGGTAGGCAAGAAAATGTTCCTATCATGTCTTAGCGCTACATGGTCTTTCGTGTGCCTGTAAACACCAAGCAAGCAACCAGACTTATATGTTGACTTCAATATAGCTAAGATCATAACACTTAAATATTTAGCAGACAAGTATATGAGCAAAACGAAATGTTTCTTCTCTCTCCCTCTCCATTTTATGTTGAATTAAAAGTCTCCGGTTAAAAACTAGTGTATACTCACCTTGTTTTAACAACGTCCATTATATTCTAGCCTCACTGAAATCAAATTGTTGTAACTTCAGCTCTAACAACGGCTATAAATGTCCTTAGCGGTTAAGACGTAAGCATTAAAGTACCATAAATAACCTGTGTAAATGAATGCCAAAAGATAAGTATTGCTTTAGACAAAAGGTACAATAACCTTCCGAAGCAGGAAGTTTAAATGATTGCTAGGTAGGTATTAAGCAAATTGATCAGATAAAACCATTCGAGAAAGAAGCGAATTCATAGCAAATGAAGTTATTATCTGGCACATGACATTAGGCGCGGACGGATTTATCAGAAAGCGATGTCATTAAAATTTGCCTCTAATTGTGACGTTCATTCTAAAATGTACGTTTTGATTGCGTACATGAACTTGGAAGCAATGATAGGAGGCGTTTTAGACGTTTAATTTATCTGATATACTTATATCATAATTTGAACCAAGATGGTGATCACATGAACAACCGAGAACCAATGAGAACGTGTTCTTAGTGTTTTGGCGAAATCCCAAAACAGGTGGCTTTAAGATGCCCTTGTCTTTTGACCTTGAGAGCTCAAAATATGCATGATCAAGGAGGTAATTATATACCATATTTCGTTTCTGAGAGTTAAAATGCGTATCGTAATACAATTTTAGGGTATGTACTTATGTCACCATTTATAGACTCTATAGATTTTAATGGCTCTTTTTTTGATTGTTACAGAACCGGTGTAGGGAAGATATTTCAAATCCGGGAACTGATTGAGTAATATGTACAATAGTCGTATCACAGAGTATTCACCAGACGAGTCGTCGTAGCAAACTATATTGACCGGACCAGTCATCATATCAAGCTGTATTCACCGCAACAGTCGTTGTATCAAACGGCATTCATCAGACCAGTCGTCATATCAAACCTTATTTACTTTACTTTTATGACAGCGCGAGTTACGTCCTTGTCAGATATTTTAATATAGAACATAAGGAACACACAAACTTTACAATCAGCTTGTATCTACATACATGGGAATGCAAAGACGTCATACTACAGCGGATAAGTAATATAATTCTATTGAGTATCAGATACAAGATATACATAATTTAATGAAACAAGCAGTGTTGATGTTAAAGGTAAAGACAAGATTATAATTAATTTAGTTAGTGTCAGAATGCAATTTTAAAAAAATATAATTAATTATACAAAACAAGTTTTCTTCCTAACTTTCCTATTGCGCCAGATATCAAAATGTAGGCAGGTCATTTATTATTGCTTTGAATTTCCAGGCACAATGTCTTAACATTTTGTATATTCGGCGGCGAACAATTCTATTCTGTGAATATTGTCTTCTCCATTCCCTATAAAATGGATAAAGAAACAAATAGTTATATTCTTTTTAACAGCTCATCATTTACCATATTACATGGTCTCTAGTTTCTTGGTAATTCACTGTATACAATTTATGCGATATTGGGTGCCGTAAGAAGAATACATTGGTATAATATCTCCAATAATTGTTTAGTACTTAGAGGCAAGAATAATCATGTGTGTTGTGTCTGGGGCCTGTACATGGCACGAAATACTGATCCACCGTGTTAACATGAGCTCTGATATAACCTATGAATCCATACACGTCTCATGGATGTAGCCATTAGTTTAGTTAGAGGAAAATGTGGTATTATCGTGTTTTAGAACCATTCGTTGAAAACGACTGTTTTCTAAGGGTTCTTGAAAATGCAGCAGAAAGAACGACTTAAAGCCGTCCGCGTGTAGTATGTTTGACATCATGTTTTTGTGTTTTTCTTTTGTTTTCATGCATATGTTTTATGTGAACATAAGGTCTAGAGTGATATATACCCGTCACAGCTGGTGTTGTTTACTCGTCACTGTTGCTTTGAGAAACTGTATTGTTGCAATATACATGATTGTGCAAAACAGCGTGAAAGGATTTTCAAAAAATATGGAAGGCAAGTAAACTTTAAAATATTTAGATGACTTTTCGATTTTCATTACCATCTACTATATTTCCGGCTTTTGGTTCTTTAAGTTTAATTTCTTTACGTTTTCTGAAATACAGTTACAAGGGTGGGGTGGGTGTCAAAGCAACGTTAACTCGTCTAGAATTAAAGACGACAAATATAAGCAAACAGACAGCAAAACCATCCGCTATGATGGCAGAGAGACCTATACTTTCCTGAACCTGTAATGCTGTCGTCCGTTAATAGCATATACAACACCATGTCTACAAAGGAATCAAGGTCTGGAGTATTTTATTCAAGACTGGATTCGTATATTCAGACATCTGTGAAGAAACAATATCTTCGTGCAAACCCGAAGGTCGATTGAGTTGTTCAGATTGCATATATGAACGCACATCTTCCATGCGTATTGATATGCGCAATCTGTGAAGTTTTATCAATTCTTTTTGTTTGTTTTTTCATTCTGATTTCTGATATCTGATCCCCGCTTAAATTTCGTTGCACGTAACCACGAACTTCTACCTCGAAAGAAAATTAGTCAATATTTTCAAAACCTTTTGTTCCGATGGCGCTGCGATAAAACCCTGGACTTTAATTTGTCATGACTCTAGCAATTTCTAGGTTTTGAGCGTCTTGTTCAAGTTCCTTATATAATTCTATTGCTGGAAGCTACTGACATCAAGAAAGAAGTTGGGACCTACGTTGTGAGAAAGAAGTCATATTTAGTAGACCGTGATGCATGTTACTACACATCCAAAATATAATTTACCTTTAGGCATGAATACAACATTTATTATTTTTGATAGCAGAGATAAAAACAAGTTACCTAATAATCAAGAGCAAACATTCTCACCTCCACCTTAATATGTACTATTCATTTGCTTCTTACTGGTACACATTATAGACGATCACCAACGCTTTATGAGGATTGGGGTTATCCGCTTTATGGTGTTTTGCTTCGTGGATATGGATAGTTTATTTTTGGCTATGTGAGTAACGTGTGTGCTGCTGAGGGATTCAACATGGCATTCGAACCAGCCTGGTATGGGAATCGAATTAGGTACTAATGTGAAGGAGTCTTGCACACTACTCCTTTAGCTACCACGCATCTCTTTATTTACTGACAATTGCTACAAGTAAAATAGGGTAGAGATTTGTTTTTCCTTATTACGGAAATTTTCAAAAATTACCAGAAATAATCCATAGTAACCTTGATGAATACTCTAACTTGCAAGTCAGCGTGGTACTATTTTAAGATCCGTTGCAAAATTAAGACAGTCACTGATAACATCAAACGCTGTGTGCGTTTGAAACGTTGTTTCTATTTTGGCCACTGATTCATTGTGAGGTTTCTGAGTTATTTACCAAAAAATATTTGTGTTTGTCCCCTTGTTGTTGACTTTTTTTACAACAGTTTCCTTAATTTTGTGGGAACAACCGCCCACCACCACCACAAACTTACCCCCCCCCCCCCATCACACTAATTTAAGATCTTAGTCTTTGAACGATTTAAACTGGATTAATTAATGTTACTTTGGGAAAGATGGGTTCAAGTATTCCTTGCTTAAATTCATGTTTAAATGTTTAAGCAAAACTCAAGCTCAAATTTAAGATCAGAACATTTAGAATTATTATCACTTTGATTATACTGATGTACTCGTAGAACTCGCAAGATCTTATAAACGTCGGCTTCTCCACTAGCATGCAATACTTTGATTACGTTGGCTTCCTCCTCATATAAAATCTGCGCATGATTTTGAGCTTATTACTGAATATCCTGTTTAAAATATTTATAAAATGCTGCGACTGGTCTTCTTTGCGGTTTTGTAGTATATATCTTATCTGAACAAAGTAGGCCATTTTGATTTAAGTCTAAGACGGTAACATTACAAACACTCTAAGTTGGCTCAATAAAATAAAATGAAACAGGTAGAATTCGTGTAGTTTTATCAAGCTCAGGTTGACATACTTGCAATGCGACAAAGTAGTGCGACAGTGAAATATATATGTATTCAAATATTTGATTTGACAACCGAAATGCTATATCTATATCACGTGAAAGATAAATACTATATATTAAGGATCCACATGTAATCTTTGCCGTGCAAAGTGGTTTTGCTTTCCCGGAAGTAGTCCACTTGAAGTAAAATGATAGGCAAACAGTTATAAAATGATATTCTAATGAGCAAAGTGAAAAACATTACCTAAATATATATACACCTATATACCTCTTAACATTACCGAAGGTCAGGTCACAGGAAAAGGTTCATTTGAGTTCTGATCATAGCCAAACATTTATAAATCGCTTTCTGATGAGCAGAGTGCAAAACATTACATGTATCCATCCACACACCCATTTCATGGTGTTGACGCTATTAAAACAGTCATTAATGCTTCGACGAAACTTGAGACCGTAGCCATTAAAAAAATTTAGTCTTCATTTTTGACACGATGATTACACCTTTAAACGAGAAGCCCTAAGCCCTTGTAACATGAGCTGTTAAACACTTGTGGCACATATTACATGTGCTTTATTTCAACGAGAGAGAGAGAGAGAGAGAGAGAGAGAGAGAGAGAGAGAAAGAGAGAGAGAGTTGTTGTTGTAGGACTCACGGTACTAATTCCACTCCAATGGTAACCATATGGAAACACTGTCATATTCAAAATTCAATAACTTAAAATTTATGGGTGCTGATAATGACACCTATAATTTTTCGTGCACATCTAACCTTGGTGCAAGCTTATGTGTGGAGAACACCATATGACCCGCGGCAATTTGTTTACATACATGTGCATGAAACACGTGTTATTGATTCTGCACCAAATGAATCAGGTGCTACTTTCAGTATTGAGTACTCCTGAGTCAAGCCTGTAAAAATGCTAAAATTGCATCAGTAGAAATTTGTCAATATTTTTTTTACATTACATATAGTACAAGCTCTCAAAAGATATTTTTCCTAAAATTTTAATTTTCATTATTAACCAATTATGGACCACCAAACCTGTAAATACTCTATCATTTCTTCACCCATTTCTAGACTGGTTCACAGTTCTTCCGTATAATTAGTACCGTGTGTCCTATAACCAGATTTAATTTTTTTTTTAAAAAGTTGTATTTTACTCCTTGATATTAGAGCATAATTGTAAGAAAGAATTGGCCATGCTTGTGCATGGATAATAGTGCAATAGCATTTTATGTGATACCAATATCTATAGTTAAATTGCATCCGCATTACATGTTGCTGTGTTGTATTGTATTTATTAATGGCTTATTCTTGTTATTAAAATAAATGTTTTCTGCCTTTGTATCTTCATGTTATCTTTCTATGGCATGCATGCTACACAAAAGAAACACAAGCATGCTGACATCAGCAAGTATGACATCACAGGGTATCAAATTACATGACGCATTGTATTTTCATCTCTCACTGGCTATAAGACAAGTTTTAAATGTTTTAAATTTCAAAATTGCATTTCTTTTCTTGCTGACTCTCACAGAAATAAGATACAGTGCATCCCTATTCACATCAATCAAACAAAACAAATAAGTGTGCCACATGACAGGTCAAAATGATAAGAGGCCATTGCCCTTTTTGTGACTAAAACAAATACACACACCCATGAAGCATCAAGAGATGCTGACATTCCAAACTTATTTAAACTATCATCACATGTGATTCATGACCCCCAAATGTTAATAAAAAGGTATAAAAGCCAAGGACGAGTTCCATAAGCTTTATTATACTGAATAATTAAATAACATAGTGCTACTTTTTAGTATAAAACTATGGGGAAGGGTGAATAAGCAAAGAATAGACAGAGTAATTTCTTCAAGCCTGGTAATGTTCCCCACAACGGGGGGGGGGATGTGTATCAACCCAAATAACACATCAACATGAGGTATGTTACATAAGGACAGCAAGAGACAAATTTGAAAAAGTTATCCAAAGTTCCTATAATGCTGACATTGATGTTGGAGACAGAAAGTGTATGCACAAGCTGTTATGACTCAAGCTATTAAGTATGCTGGAGGTGGAGAAATGTGTGAAAAACTTTGCTATGCCAAGACAAGTTCATGTCTCTATGCAATATGCAGACACTGATAAAAATTGTCACTGAATACACTACTTGTTAAATTTAAGTAATAGAATTGAATTGCATATTGAAGTTGTCTAATACATAAATATATACCTACATTTACACAAAGCTCATAAAAAGTTAAGAAAAAGTCTCAAAATCATTACTGTGGCTACTTTCCACTATAAGCAGTGTTAAATTACTTACTTTTTAATATAAAGCTGAAAAAATGCATACATTATTGAACAAAAGAGAAACAAAGCAAACATTGCAATCACTCAATTACAGTCAAAGGGGAGGTAATACACCTTGATTTGGCAAGCCAAATAGCAAGCTCTAATTTACAGCTAAATGATTCCTTACTATTACTTGATGGTAAGAACAGAGCAATGTAGGTTTAATAAATAGCTTTTGTTTCAAATATGAAACCATATTTCTGACATGAAGCTTGTTTTCATTTATTCACAACAACATATATGGTGAACAAAACCCATATCACTTAGTGCATGCAGTAATCAAATGCTGAGATTTGGAATAATGCGTTCTGAGACCACAAGTTGCAACACCCTGAGTATAAAGGTTTTCTGTCATGGGACTTGGTACATGAAGAAAAAAGAGATCTGGTTTGGTGGGAGAGAGCAGTATGTTCACCATGCAGTTATACATCAAGAATGTTTCAACTGTATGAAGGGAGGTTGGGGAAGAAAAACTGCCTGTGTAAAGAATGCAATACAGATAGGACTTTTGCAGACTTATATTGGGAATGAAGGGTTGAAAACTATTATTTTAAGTGAAAATGTCCCTCCCTGCTCCCTCAACAAAAGGAATGCAGAAAAGTTCCAATACTGTTTGCCCAAAAATGTAATGTACCAATATGAGAAACATGCTGAACATAGAATAGGTGTCAAGGAGTTTAATTCTAGGATAAGAAATAAGACCGGTATAATTGATATTCAATGTGACTCGACATACAATAATTCAATTTACCAGTTGAGGCAATGCAGCATGTGCAGTTTTGTGCACAGTCCTTATTTTTACAATGTTCTCTGCTTTGATCTGCTGAGTGTGTCTCTAAAGTTAAATGATCACTACTGATACATAAGTGATTGTGACATAAGTGGCTTACATATAAAATCTACCCCACCCCACCCCATTTTGGGGAATTATTGCATGTGTTAAATGGTATTTAACCATACAGGCCAATCTATGGGTACCATCATATGAAATTCTGCCATCAGGCCATACTGTGCTCTTTTCCCTATGGCCTGAGCTATCTACTTCCACTCTCCAGTGTATAAAATCATCCCCATCTGTCTTTTGTATAGAATATTTCTCCAAAATCACATGCAAACCATGATAAAAAGACTCCATTATGATTGTCATATGTAAAAACCACCAAATTGATACCCTGGATGCACGTGGTAACCATGGAAACAACAATCTCCTATGATGGTATAGGTCGCATATAGGACTCACGGTACTAATTCCACTCCAATGGTAACCATATGGAAACACTGTCATATTCAAAATTCAATAACTTAAAATTTATGGGTGCTGATAATGACACCTATAATTTTTCGTGCACATCTAACCTTGGTGCAAGCTTATGTGTGGAGAACACCATATGACCCGCGGCAATTTGTTTACATACATGTGCATGAAACACGTGTTATTGATTCTGCACCAAATGAATCAGGTGCTACTTTCAGTATTGAGTACTCCTGAGTCAAGCCTGTAAAAATGCTAAAATTGCATCAGTAGAAATTTGTCAATATTTTTCTTACATTACATATAGTACAAGCTCTCAAAAGATATTTTTCCTAAAATTTTAATTTTCATTATTAACCAATTATGGACCACCAAACCTGTAAATACTCTATCATTTCTTCACCCATTTCTAGACTGGTTCACAGTTCTTCCGTATAATTAGTACCGTGTGTCCTGTAGAGTTTAACGCCATTTGTCAGCACAGGATAGGCTATACATGGCGGCCAGTATAAATAGTGGAGGAAAAACCAGGGAAAAACCCAGGAAGAACCACCGACCCACGAGAAGCTAATGGCAAGCTTTCTCACATACCCACATTGGCCGAGTCTGAGACTCTAACCCACGCAGACAGAGGTTAGATAGAAATGATCCGTAACGGTGAGCGCTTTAGACCACTTGACCACTCGGGGCCCCCAAGAGAGAGAGAGAGACAGAGAGACAGAGAGGCAGAGGGAATCAGTCAGTGTATATAACGAACTGAACATCTCTTATTAGAGAAGCTAGATATCTACTTATAGTTATGTGAAAAGTATCGTAACTTTCCCGGACTTATGTAAAGCTCATATAAAGAAGTACATTCTATCTATCTACCTATCTCTCTCTCTCTCTCTCTGTGTGTGTGTGTGTGTGTGTGTGTGTGTGTGTGTGTGTAGAAGTACATTCTATCTATCTACCTATCTGTGTGTGTGTGTGTAGAAGTACATTATATATATCTATCTGTGTGTGTGTGTGTGTGCGCGCGCGCATGCGTGCGTATGTGTATGTGTGTAGAATAAGAACGTACAATCAAAATGAACGCATTGTGTATACCTCGTTTTTGACTGGAACTCAGTCTGAAATAATATATATAAGGAACGATCCAGTCAACGTGCGTGTGTGCTAATAACATGTATTAAGGTCTAGAAGACCCTGTGGTCAACACAGCCTTCCAAAAGTAATATATTCTGAAAGAGTATGAGCTGTGAGGAGCGCGAAGCCAAGGATATAATTATAGGCCATTTTGTACTGCTCTCAAGCCAGGTGTTATTCTAACGCCAAATAACCTGATTGGCGTCATAATGATCGATGACGTTCCATGACGAATGGCAACATGTGAAAGAATTTTTGAGGCTACAGTAGCATTAAACGTTAGCCGGCTGCTGTAATACATTCCCTGCCTTTACAAAAGCTATTATTGTCTGCTCTGGAAAATTCTTCTTCCCTTTTTCTAAACTCATAAAGATTTTATATTGTAGACCAATTAAGACTGATATATGAGACCATGGGAGCCGTCATTCTTGTCAATTGTGCTCTTATATCATGCAGAATGTCCACAAATGCACTATATAAAGGACATTCTGCCATATTAAATGGAAGTAGCATACGTGTATGCCAACTGTCTCTCCTTTGTGCAGACAAAAACACCTTAACCTTAGACATATCACTTTCTCAGGAGTATATAAAATATATGGGCCTCCCTTCAGTTAGCGAGCGGGATCGATGGGAGGGTCTGAGTAGCGACTGGTGTCATTGGGCGATTTCGAGTCGCGACAGAGGTCACTGGGCGGGCACAAGAAGCAAGCGGAATCCCATTGTGGACAATTTATCGCGAGCCGTGTCCATGGGCGTGCCCGAACGCGCTAGGGATGTTCCTAGTTTGGACCCATGTCGCAAGCGATACCCCTGGGTGTTAGCCTAGTGCCGAGCGCCGTTCCCGGGCTGGCTGAAGACGATAGAGATGTCCCTGTCCGGGCCCTACGCTTTTACATGTGCCCTGGGAGCGCTTCAAGTCGCATAGGGGTACATGGGCGGTCCCCATGTCGCGAGCGGTATCCATAGGCGGTACCCAAGGGCATAGTGGTGTTCATGGGCTGGCCACAAGGCATACGCGTCGTCCCTTGACGGGCTTCAAGTCGCGAGCGATGTCCCTGGGACTTTCCCATATCACAGGCTGTGTACCTAAACAGGCTTCAAGTTGTCTCTGTGCTGGTACCAAGTTGCGAGAGTAGTCCTTGGACTGGTCCCAATTCGCACTGTACGTTATCGTATTTGGAGCTGGGTTTAAAGAAAATATATATGAAAGGTTTTCATCACTGGTTATCTGGGCCTTTTTAAAAAGGACAATACATATCTCAAGTGGTGTAAAAGAACACTTAATATTTTTCTTTTGGTGATATGATGAGTGTAATTTGTTTTGTACAGTATATAGCTTGGCCTTTTTTGTATGAGCACGGATAGAAAAAATTAACTTGCTTCCTTGATCATTTCACTAGATGGACTACAAATGTAGATTGCAATGAACCAATAGAGGTTTCTATTTTGTTAATATATATTTGGCAACTTGTTTATTGCCCCGTCATAGGCTGGTATTGTCCGCTCTTGTTAAATGCATTTTCAATATTTTAATACCTACTAAAGATAGTGTTCTATCGAGTAATTCAAGCGGAAGTTTCGAGAATGCAGGAATAGCTCTGTTTGTCAGACGTATCCTTATATCAGTGCTTCCCAAACTTTTTCGGGCCACCGCCCGCTTGGTTATCATCAGCGCCCCCCCCCCCGCCCGTAAAAAGCTTTATTCTGCATTAGCGCCACCTCCTTTGGTAATTCCACCGCCTCAATCGGGGGGGGGGGGGGTACCATCTACTTTGGGAACCACTGCCTCAGACCATATACAATGTCCACAGGTACAGTATGTAAACTGTATTCAGCCATATTAACTGAAAGTATGATAGAGATATGCCAACATTCTCTCCACTGCGCATGTTGCAAATGCATACAACATAACCTTCGACATGTCACATTATCAGGAGTACTTACTATCTGTAAAGACCCCTAGAATAACAAATGAGGTCACTGGGTGGTCCCGAGTAATGAGCTACGTCCGTGGACGGGTTCGAGTCACCAGCGATGTCCCAGTGATGGACCATAATCGCGAACATTGGCAATGGGCGTTCTGCAGTATGGTATTTTAAATAGAGTAAGAGTTTTAAAGAAAAAATTATCCGATGATTTCTTCACAAATTATCCTGGTCACTTAAATTAGACTTTGCATATGCTAGATATTGTTAACAGAACTTGTAATTTCCTTTCTAATTGTGTGACTGATGTGGTGTAAATTTGGGTTTAGAGTATGCAGTTTGGGTTTTAGAGTATACAGTTTGACCTTACTTCAGATATGCATCTGTCAAAACACTGTCAGCTCCTCTTGGTCATTTTCTCTTCTTGGACTTCAGATGTACATCGTTTTGAAAGAAAATACAAGCGGATAACTTTTGTTGACTCTTTTTTTATGCATTTTTTAATTCATTAATTGCACTTTCAGAAGCTTTTCTGCCAACTACCTTTCACAGTAAATGAAAGTAGTATAAACGAAAGTCAACATTCTCTTCGTTGTGCATGTTGCACATGGTATTAAGGTGTCAATTGAACATTCCCGTGTGGTCAGAACGTAATGTGCAAGAACTAAGTATTCAGCAATGAACTACAAAACTAGCTGTGGTTGTGCATTATGTAAGAGTTGTAGTTTGTTTCATTCAGGCTTAAAAAATTGAGTCTCTTGACAAGATGCGAGATTATGTTAATTTATATCTAGATCATATTTTGTATTTTTTATTTTTGTATTTTTTTCTTCAAATATGATATTATTGAAAATGCATCTGGTGTGAATGGATAACTCTTATTCTAGTTTAGTTCCAGAAGAGTTATCTCTCTTAAAAGCAATGGAGTTCCTGAACCTGTTCTTGTCAAATTGACAATCTAACATTGTTCTCTATGTCAATATGCACGTTGAAGCAAATATATTTATTTCACCAAACATTAGAATTGATGTATGTGGAAAAACAGTTCAGCATTTGTGGTCAAATATTGATATGCTTTTAAAAATAACATGCATGAAATCTTTAGAAAATAACTAATTTGAGTTAGAGGTTGATTTTCGTTTTGGATAAAGCATTGGGAGACAAAGAGTTGTTTGTCCCGATGTCTTTATATCATTTATGTTAACTCCATGATTGGCATACACGCAACAAAATAAGTTATGTAAACACAATATAGATGATTTCGTGCAACTATTAAATATTGTACTCGTATATCATCTTAAATCATGTTTATAAAAAGCAACCATTTTGCTCTTGTACGGCATGCCATAAACCAGGATAGAGAACAATGTATGGGTCAAGGTAGGTACTGTAGTTCAGTTGCTGTAGTTTACTTTGTATCATATAGGATATTTTTCATGAGTAATTTAGGTAATGTATAAGACATGGTATTCCAACCCATTATTATATGTATTGTTCGGAAATAATTTTAGTCCTTTTATACTTACTTGCCTTAAATTCTTCACGGAGTTTATTAAGATAAGTTTTTGGATTCCCCTTTTTAGAAGTAGCAGGAATAACATCAGACAAGAGAAGCTTCTCTAAGTTGGCATTTCCCTTTGACACATTCTTATGACCATTTATAACCCTTTATTGACTTTTAATTAACCCTATTTATTTCTGTTCAACGTTTTATTTTTGAATTTCTTCACATAAGGTCATACATTTCTGATTGGTAACCACGTGGTAGTAAGATATTGCCCATTTCTTCAATTTAATTCCACACCGTCCTTCAAATTTCTTCAAGAATTCCAAATCAACATAGCAGGGAATCATATTGACCTGCTACTGAAGGATGCATTTCAGAAGCCGGCATTCAAGAGAGCATGGACTATTAGATCTGAGACAACATTGTTCATCCAAGGGAACAACCTTAAATCACCCTCAAGGTCTCTGCTATATATAGAAGCCTTAATTGCAGGTTATCGCTATATCAATAATGTATTCTTGGTAATTTAATTGTATGCAAGTTAATACATGTTTTGATAATTTATTTTATACGGATACTATAGTGAGGAAAATTTAAAAATATCACAGCTTATGTATATCATTCATTTATCTCCCTTACACCATATATTTATCTCCCTTACACCGTACACGGCATTTCAGTATGTACTGATATGAATAAAACACAACTCATTTTATTTTTCTAAATATTGTTTGGTACTAAAGCATAAATATGAAAATAGCAGTTGAAACAGTTATATAACAATTGCAGACACATTAATATAAGATAGATTGGTACATCATTTACGTACATATTAATATAAGATAGATTGGTACATGATTTGCATACACATTAATATAAGACATAGCTTGGTACCTCATTTGCATACACATTAATATAAAACATAGCTTAATATCTCATTTGCATACACATCAATATAAGACATAGCTTGGTACCTTATTTGCATACACATCAATATAAGACATAGCTTGGTACCTCATTTGCATACACATCAATACAAGACATAGCTTAATATCTCATTTGCATACACATTAATATAAGACATAGCTTGGTACCTCCTTAGTAAACACATCAATATAAGACATAGTTTGGTACCTCCTTAGTATACACATCAATATAAGACATAGCTTGGTACCTCCTTAGTATACACATCAATATAAGACATAGCTTGGTACCTCTTTAGTATACACATCAATATAAGACATAGCTTGGTACCACATAAAATTGTTTTTACAAGCACTACTAAGTACACTTCCTACTTGTATATATACATCACAGATTACTGAAATTAAAAGGCTGGATATATGTATAATGGTACGAGATGCCCCCCCCCCCCCCCATTGGAGGAGGGGGGATGGAGCTTTATGTGTAGAAATACTGTATTCAGAAATAAATAACTATACTAGCAGTGTTTTATGTAAAAGCTGTAAATTATGTCAAACTTAAAAATTGAGTCGCTTGGCAACGTGCGAGATCGTGTTATTTAATATCTATATCATATTTTGCATTTTATATTTCTTTTTTTTTTAAATAATGTGATACGCATCATTGAAAATGCTTATGTTGTGACGGGATAACTCTTACCGCTGTTCAGTCCCTGCAGAGTTATCTCTCTTAAGCACACTGATGTAAATAATTCTGCTCTTACATTGCTTTTTAGGACAGTGTGTGACTCTAATGATGAAGTAGGATATAAAGTATGTTTATTTCACCAAACGGTAGCATTGAGTGTATGGACAAACAATCGGTACCGTGACACCAAATGCAAGCAACCTAACTTTACCTGTCAATTTTTCAGAAATATGTAATATCTGTCGCGAGGAATGTCCCTGGGAGAGGCCGAGTCACGAACCGTGTCCCTGCGCGGTCTCCTAGTCGCGGCGGTGTCCATGGACGGGTCCAGAGTATAGACGGGGATTGCCGCCATAATTATATGCGTGTATTTCCTAATATTCCTTGATGCATTATAGTTCTTGGCTGCTTGCAAGTGCTACTTTTATAATTCTATCAATGTATATTGTACTTTCGTTGATGCAAATTGGACGCGGCAGTTTGCAAGTGCTACTTTTATAATTCTATCAATGTATATTGTACTTTCGTTGATGCAGATTGGACGTGGCAGTTTGCAAGCGCTACTTTTGTAATTCTATCAATGTATATTGTACTTTCGTTGATGCAAATTGGACGTGGCAGTTTGCAAGTGCTACTTTTGTAATTCTATCAATGTATATTGTACTTACGTTGATGCAAATTGGACGTGGCAGTTTGCAAGTGCTACTTTTGTAATTCTATCAATGTATATTGTACTTTCGTTGATGCAAATTGGACGTGGCAGTTTGCAAGTGCTACTTTCCTTCTGCATTATTATAAATGACTGCTTGCAAGTGCTACATTCATAATTCGAGTCATGAATTTTCTAGTTTTCATTGATCCAAGCTGTAAATAGTTACTTGCAAGTTTTTCGATCAACTTTCCTTCTGCGTCATTGTATCTTGAGCAGCAGAGAGGGCGAACAACCTCTAATTAACTCACTCGTTATTCGCAAAAATAAGCCTTCCTGGAAATCGCAAAACAAATCGTAATTAAAGGGATTGCAAAATGCATGCCGAGTAGGAGACATTCCCCCTCTCTCCTGCTATAGTTAAATAAAATTATAACACATAATTCCAGAGAGGGCGATCAGCCTCTAATTGACTCACTCGTTATTCGCAAAAATAAGCCTTCCTGGAAATCGTAAAAAAGGGATTGCAAACTGAGTGCTGAGTTTGAGACTTCACCTTCGTTGCTGCTATTAATTAAAAATTGTTATATCAAATAATGGCAAACATCGGAGAAGCTTACACAACTAGAATAGCTCGTGAGTCAGAGGAAGCAATGCAAAAGAATATATCACTGAGAGATGCTGTTAAAGAAAATTTACAAGCGCGACAAGAAGCACAAGTTGAATACGCAGAAGGTACAGAAAAGTTGTTTAAACCTGTTACAAAAGTTACTGAAAGAGTTGCAACAGTTACTGAAGGTACACTTGCGCCAGTGCAACAAACCGCTACGCAGACTGAAAAAATAGCGGCGAGAACTAAGAAAACAAAAAACATTTTACGAGCACTTCCAACTGAAATAGCTGCAGCTAAACCTCCACCTGTCGATGAAGAAATACGTGAAGGTATTGGCAAAATTCGTACTGAAGTCGCCGACGTGAGAAAAAAAACCTTGCACTTAAACCTAAAGCAATAAAAGAAAATATTGAACTGATTGCAAAATTTAACGAAGGTGTTATTAAGCAACTTAATGAAATTGAAGAAAAACATTTACGTGCTATGACACTGAAAAGTATAGCTCAAAAAGACAAAATTTTCAACCCAAAGTATGCTACTGTAAACGATGATGCTCTCATCACGTGGATATATCATGTGTATTTCAACAAAAAAACAAGCCAGAAATGATGATCCAAAATTTACAAGTTTTGTAAAGGAAATTCAAAGGCTTTATAATGAAGAGGTAAAACAATACAAATCGCAACCTCACCAACCACCACCTCCCTATTCGTCACCTGAGCACGAGCCTTCCTATCAACTTCCTCCACCTCTGCAACGAATGGAACAACAAAAATCACAACCCGAACCTCAAATTAAGTCTTCCAGATTACCGTCACAACCTGCAGTAATGTTTACCAATGAAGCTCTTAATATTTGTGCTGACCGGGATAAATTAATAAATATTGCTGAGCTTCAATATGATTCTAGAGAAACTTATTTAAAACCTGAATTTGTTAAAAAAGTAGAACCTAAAAATTGGTTTCCTGCATTATATTTTGCCTCCCTAAATTCGCGAGTTAATACAAAAGATCCAGGGTATATAAAATGTAGACAAGATGTAATCAAAGCGATGCGACAACAAACTACAAGACCACAATCTCCAGAAGAAGAGTTTCACGATGCGCCTACTGGTAGTGGTTTGGGAAGTGGTCTTGTTTGTCCTAACAATATCCTCAATGACGTACAACGGTTAGAAGTTCTCATAGGAGGAAAACGTGCTGGTAATAATTCTTCGGGAGTAAATGATGAAGCAGCTGATACATGTCGGCGAGTATTTCAAGGCGGTATCATGGATATTAATGTCTATGGGGAACTCATTGATGAACTCGCTGATGACTACAGTGATTAGATAAATTGTAAATAAATAAGATGATCATACACAATAACGGTCACCGCAGACCCGTGATGGTCAGAACAGTAAACTCGCGATTATCTGTTTACAGAGTGTATTACGGAGATGGACTCGGAGATGATGTTCTGCGATTATTTAGAAGGATGTGCTCCCAAAGCAGTACCAATTGCAAAACAATTATCAACGAAAGCTATCGACGTTATTCGTAAAAAAGCTCCTGGTGCAGTTGTTAGTGCTGCTGGTAAAGCCTTCACGGCAATGAAATACAGAATAGCTCAACTATTACACAGACGTCAGACTGCTAAACCACAAGTAAAATAATAAATCAAGCCGCAAATAAAAGACTAGTAGCCTTGGTAAATCAGCGTGGAGATGAAAAAGTAAACAGTTTTATTTTAGGAAGCGGCGTTTCCTGAAGGTCTAGGCAACCGCGATTTACAACATGAACAGTATAATAAAGATGTTCAAACGTACATCCGATACAGCATTTGACATGGATGAACCAGTCCAAAAAGATGAATCTGTACGTGATTATCATTATTATTCTTATGAAGCACGTGTACCTAACGCACAGGGAAGAATTTAATTGCAGGTCCATGATACAAGTAGATATTTTCTACCCGCTGTGGTTTTTATTGAGGTAGAAGGTGAGCTTGTAACAGATTTTGTTGCCAATACACCATATGGAGCTGATGTCTTAGTTGGTTTTGTCAATAACGGTATTATGGCGTTATTTGACAGCGCCACATATATGATTGATGGAAAAAAACATAGAAACAATTCAAAACGACGTTGACGTTGCCACCACAGTTTTAAGGTTTATCCAGATACTCCGACGATTATACAAGATCAACCGGTCCGTCAATGATGTTTGCCAAAGATAATTCTGATAATCCCGACCCCAACCCATTTCGTTATGTACAAGTACCACGAAATACTCCGGCTGACCCACAACCTCCTGGAGCGATAGATAGACCGGGTGCTGATTTTTTATGCCACATAGTCACAACACTAATTAAAACATAGGATTTGCTAACAGTAAATTAATGTCGAAAGATAACCGTAGAAAGTTTTCATGCGCGATTCCACTATGACATATCTTTGGATTTTGCAGAAATGTCCGACAAGTTATCTTTGCAGCGAAACACACTTGTGCTTGTACAAAAAGGTAACAGTAACGATGCTATTTGGCGTGCTGATGGAGCTGCTGATGGTAACGTAATACTGTTTAAACTATCGCTGTGGATGCCAGTAATGACTCTGTCGATTGCTGAAGAACAGCGATTACTTTCTTTTATGTACACTGGCATTAAGTCTTTGTTGTCGTGGCACTCACTGTCCACCAATAGTACTCAAAGTAACATTACTGGGTTATTCTCGTGGCAAATAACAACTCAACGGGGTATTTCTGCACTGAAACACATATTTGTTGCGCTGCAAGATGCTTTTCATGTGTGTAATCAAGAACATTCCCATATGGCATTTGATAAACTAGGTATTACCGAGGTTTCTTTGAGGATAAATGGACACCAAGAACAATCCGAGGATATAATTTTAAATTTTAAAAACAATTTTGTTGCGCGCGCGTATCATCGATTGTTGTCGTATATGGGACGTGATCAAAACATAGACACTGGTTTATAAATCTCACAGATGGATTTTACAACATTGTATCCAATCTATTACATGTCGCTGGAACATTTAGATTTATTTAGGCAATCTGTCGTTGATATATACTTTAGAGCTCAGGTAACACAACTTCCTTTTTCCGCGGCTGGCCCACCAGTTGTTCATGGTCCTTACAGAGCAATTGCGGTTGTACTTAGCGACAAAGCAATGTTACTTGAAGGTGTTGGTAGTCGAATGAGAGTCGTCGATGCACCAGTTGAAATTATGTAACGATTTGAAAACACGCGTACTTTCTAAAAATGTCATATCCTCATGCTAGTGTCAGTCTGACTCCTGGTCAGATCAAGAAATTACAGTCCGCATCAGCAAAAATATGTGGGACTACAATAACGCTAAAGCACAATCAAATCACAGGCGGTGAAAATAAACTGCCATTGACGGCGCGTCAATTTAAACATCTCAATGACGCTAAACAATCCAAGTCTGGAATACGATTTAAACTTTCTGCTGGTGCTGTCAACGACGCAGTTAAAACGGGAGGAATATTTCCATTTCTCGCAGCAATACCAGCATTGTTATCTACTGCTGCCCCAGCTATTGCAAAAGCAGCCGCGTTAGAAGATGTTGGATATCTTGGTAGCAAGGTAGCAGAAAAAGTAATGGGAAAAGGGATTAAAAAAAGGGGAGTGGCCTAAGACTTCCTGGAACTTATCTAGGAAAAGGTCTGAGACTTCCGGGAACTTATCTACGTTGAACTTAGAGTTGGGTTTTACACCAATGTCAAATTTTGATTTAATCCATGCGGCTAAACAACATAAAATAAAAAAACTTCAGAGGTTTTTTTTAGCGAGATCAATTACCACAACAACCAAACAACGCTGAAACAGGTATTATTAATCTCGATAACAGCACTGGACTTGGAACTTACTGGGTATCATACGCGATTGACCCTCGTGGGATTGTTTATTTTGTATCGTACGGGTTAGCTCCACCGCATGAATTTATCAAGTATGTCAAACAGTCAGGGATCCCAGTTTGGTACTCAACGTTACCAACACAAAATTTAACCGATCCGCAAATATTTGGCCGTGAAGCGATTGTTGTGCCCGAGTCTATATCGAAATCGTCGTTACCACCTCACAAAGCTGTGCACGATTATACAATTCAGCGTTGGAAATCTATGATTTGAAAACACTAAAGAAATGAATAATGGTTGATATTTACAGATGATCTCGTAGTGATATTAGTAAAAACAAAACCTGACATACATTTATCAAAATACGCGACTAAAGATGAACTAGCTGATCTCTTGAACCTGGCTGGGGTTAACCGAGACGAGGTTGTCGTTTTTAAGGACCGATATGGTGTTTTAAAAACCAGCAACATCAAATGGAATGACATAGTTCGACGAGTACTCGGTGCGGTCACGGATAACATCCCTGTGTTTACCGACGGGGGTAGAATCAGAGATTCAAGTATATCGTTTACAACCATCAGAAATGAAATCGCTAATCGTTTAAAGAATACTGGTGACACAATGACAGGTGGTCAGCATGGGCGGAAATACAATAGTAGCGCTCGATGAGCCAACATCTGACGAAGACGCGAGAACAAAAAATATGTGGACGTTAACTACAGCATGGTAGATAATAAATTATCCACGTTACGGGCCGTGTATAACGTTCATGTGAGTATGTTCACTAATCTCCGTAGAAACATTAGTAAAATTAAAGAAATCGCAGATAATTTCTTTGGTACTCCGCTCACCGCTGCATGAAACTCTCTGATAATAAGACGAACATTGATACGATTAAGAAAACACTCGAAGACATCGTAAGTGGAATTCATGATATCGTTAACAAAATTAGTCTGATTAAAATTCCTCCGGGAGTAACTCCCAGGCAAATTACCAACGTAGTATACACAGTGTCATCCGGGTTCGCATCATGGTCTAAGCAAAATAATACTATTAAACACACTGCAACAGTTACTGGTGTGCACAGGCTGTCTGTGTTCAGTGCTGCAAAATGTAGTATATACATTACATATCCCAGGCGGCATTCAACCGATAAGTTTTCCGGGGTTGTGTCTGCTGTGTTAAATAGCGGAACCGAAGAAATATTTATACTGAACGCAGCTGATACAAAATTAACTGCAACATCTTACTGGTGGTGTCTGAAATGTGTTGCTGAGACGTCTCAACTGGTTACTGAGTAAAAATAATAATGGCTTGACGAAGTCAAACACAGAGTTAAGAACACAACAATATAGATATGATCAAGTACGTGAATGGCAATCAGCGTTAAAAACCATCATTGACAAATATACCGCGAAGGTAAAAAAAAGGCAAGCGGTGTGCAGTTTCCGTTGATGATATAGTTTATTCAGTGTCCACGTTAGTTACGTCCACCAGGGTAGTATTATCAGCGCTGACTCCGATAACATCAGCGGCAGTTATACCTGGAGCGACAATATGTGTTTCATCATCAGCAGCAATTGCAGATGTTTTTAATATTATCTCGAAAAATATATCCACGTGCACGAGTACAAAATTGCACGATTATGTTACGAGGTTAAGTAGAGCAACAGCAGCATATTCAAAAGTATCATCACTGAATCAGCAGAGAGGGCGAACAGACTCTAATTGACATACCTTGGAATTGTAAAAAAGGGGAGATCGCGGTGATTAGGTGCCAAGTTTGAGGCGCCCCTCTCTGCTGCTATTAAAAGAGGGCAAACAGACTCTAATTGACATATGCTGGAATTATAAAAAAAAAAAAAATCCTGAAAATCGCAAAAATGGGGATCGCGGTGACTGGGTGCCAAGTTGGAGTCGCACCCTCTCTGCTACTATGAATTAAAAAATTATTATATCAATAATGGCAAATATCGGAGAAGCACATTCCGCTAGATTAGCTCGAGAACGAATAGAAGCAATCAAAAACTTCTTCCTGCTCGTGATTCTGTAAGACAAAAACTTCAAGAACGTCAAGAAGCACAAGTTGAATTTTCTACGGGTACAGAACAGTTATTTAAACCCATTACAGCCGTTACTGAAAAAGCTATATGGGGAGATATTAAGGACGAGGAGGAAAGGAAGAAGGGTATTCTTCCAGTGTTAAAACAAACCGCTGAGCAGACTGAAAAAAATAGCAGCGAGAACTAAAAAAAAAACAAAAAAAGATTTTACGAGAACTTCCAACTGATATAGCTGCAGCTCGACCTCCACCCGTCGGCGAAGAAATACTTGAAGGTATTGGTAAAATTCGTACTGAGTTTGCTGACGTGAAAAAAGAACTTGCATCTAAACCAATAAAGGAAAATATTAGACTGATTGCAAAATTTAGGGAGAGTTTTGTCGAAGATATTAGAAATACTAAAAGAGAAAAAATACCTTAAAAAATATTAATTAGTATATTTAATAAATCTGATATTTTAAAAACCGGTTTTGAAAAAGTAAATGATGATAATCTTATTAAATGGATATATCGCATATATAAAAACAAAACACAAGTCAAAGATGGTGATTTAGAATACATAGATCTTTTTGAAGAAGTACAGAGACTTTATAAAGAGAGTGTGAAACAAATAGTACAGAGACTTTATAAAGAGAGTGTGAAACAAATAGAACAGCAGCAGCAACAGATAGAACAACAACAATCTTCTTCACCGCAGCAAAGGTTGATGTCGGAATTTAAAAAGTCTGAAGAGCTACTTAATAAAGCAAAGGTGGAAAGATCACGCTTAAGACTCTTTGAGAAATGGGCGGAAACAGCAGAAGAAGGAGCAACCGGAAGTGGTTTGGGAAGTGGTCTTACTGCTTGTCCTAACAATATCCTCGATGATGTGCAAGGGTTAGAAGTTCTCATAGGAGGAAAACAAGCTGGAAATAACTCACCGGAAATAATTAATGAAGCAGCTGATATATGTCGACGATTATTTCAAGGCGGTATCATGGACATTAATGTTTATCGGGGGATCATTGAAGAAATCGTTGATGACTATCATAGTGACTAGTTGTTAGATAAATGAATAACAAATAAGATGATTATACATAATGCTCACCGTGGACCTGTATCGGTTAGGGTGACAAACTCGCGATTACCAACCTATAAAGCAGCTTACGGGGATGGATTCTATGATGTTGTTCAGGGTTTATTCAGAAGGATAGCTTCCAAAGCAATACCGATCGCAAAACAATTATCAATGAAAGCTGTTGGCGTTGTTCGTGATAAAGCTCCTGGTGCTATTGGTAACGTTGCCAGTAAACCGTGTTTGGCAATCAAGGACAGACTAGCACGATTAATACGTAAACCAAACGCCGTCCAAACAGTGAAATTACCAAGCACTGAAGTGATGCCCCAAAATGTCAGTAAAGTAATAAATCAAGCCGCAAATCAAAAACTAGCAGCGCTGATAAATCAAGGAGCTGAACAAATAAACACGAGTCTGATATCAGGAAGTGGTCTTCGTTTCAGAAGATAATAAATTATAATAAAATGTTTAAACGTGCATCTGACCCAGCGTTTGACATGGATGCACCAGTACTCAAGGATGAGTCCGTGCTTGATTATCAGTATTATTCTTATGAAGCAATATCGCCAAATCAACGCGGACGAATTGAATTACGAGTTCAGGATACAAGTAGGTATTTCTTGCCCTCTGAAGCATTTATTGAAGTCACAGGTGAACTTGTAACAAATGTTGTCGCTAATGCAGAATACGGAACTAATGTCAGAGTTGGATTTGTTAATGATGACATCATGGCGTTATTGAAAAGTGTTATATATATGATTGATGGAAAAGAAATTGAGACAATCCATGATAATGTTGACGTTTCTACAACGATTATAGGCCTAGTGAGATATTCAGATTATACTAGATCAGCTGGTCAGACTATGATATTCGCTAAGGATAATTCTGAACATTCCGATGGGAACCTGATATTGTAAGACGACCAAGAAACTTCGCCGATAACGCTGACGCTGATGTATGGCCGGTGGTTCATAATAATCCAAATCACGACTTAGGATTTAAAACGCGTCAATTAATGTAAAAAGGCGTTCATAGAAGATTTTCATGTGCAATCCCACTGGCCCACATCTTTGGAATTTGCAGAAATGTCAGAAAGGTTATTTTTGGAGCTAAACACACAGTTGTACTTGTGAGAAAAGGTGATGATAATGATGCTATCTGGCGAGAAAATGGTGCCGCTGATGGTAAAGTAATATTATTTAAACTCTCATTGTGGATGCCGGTAATGACTCCATCAATCGCTGAAGAACAGCGGCTACTTTCTTTGATTGATCAAGGCGGTAAATCAATATTATCATGGTTAACAACAACTACCGATAGTAATAATCAAAATCCCGCCGGTGGTGAATTTACTTGGCATATATCATCACAGCAAGGTGTTTCTGCATCAAGACATATCTTTGTTGCTTTTCAAGATGTTGCGCGAGTAAACAATCAAGAAAGAAATCCAATGGTCTTTGATAAACTTGATGTCTCTAATGTATCTTTAAGAATAAACGGACATGAAGAACCATCCGAGAATATATTATTGAATTTTAACGATAATCAGGTAGCGCGTGCATATCATCGTTTGATGACATTTATGGGACGTGATCAAAATATTGATACTGGTTTACAAATATCACAGTTAGATTTTACATCGTTGTATCTATTTATTACTTTTCGCTGGAACACCTTAAATTAGTTAAGCTATCTGTCGTTGATTTACACTTCATAGCTACCGTAGTCCTAGGTGGTGTAAATTACAGAGCAATTGCTGTTATACTCAGCAATAAAACAATGTTACTTGAAGGTGTTGGTGGACGAATGAGAGTCATTGATGCACCAGTGGAAAACATGTAGATAATTAGACCAACCGCGTTTATTATAAAAATGTCATACAATCACGTTAATGTCACTCAGAGTCCCAGTCAGGCGAAAAAATTACAATAAAAAAATGCGAGCGCAACCGAGGCAACTATAACACTAATGCGGGATCAAATTGCTAATGGTGGCCCAAACAAGTTATCGTTGACCAAAACTCAACTAAAACATTTCAATAAAGCGAAGCGAGCAAAAAACGGAGTTCAACTTGATTTCGCTCCAAGAGCCACCAAGGACATGATTAAAACCGGTGGTATATTTCCACTTCTCGCAGCAATACCAGCTCTGATAGCTGCTGCTGCTCCAGCTGTCGCAAAAGCAGCCGCGTTAGGTGCTGTTGGAACAGCTGCTGAAATGGCATTAAAGAAAGCAACCGGAAAAGGATATACAAATGTCAGCGGGTCTAAGACTTCCAGGAACTCCACCCTCATGGTACGGAAAGGGTCTAAGACTTCCAGGAACTCCGCCGTCATGCTACCCAAACGCCGTTAACAGACGCAGCGCGTCTTGCACCGATGTCAAATATTGATTTGCTCGATGCTGCTAAATAATTAAATATTAAAAAAATCAGAGGTGTTCTTATGAGAGATCAGTTACCGCGTGAACCGAATAATCCAGAAACTGGAATTATTAATCTCGATAACAGCGATGGTCCAGGAACTCACTGGGTTGTTTACACGATACATCCACGTGGAATTGTTTATTTCGATTCGTATGGGTTAGGACAGCCAGTTGAATTCCTAAAATACTTACGAAGAGTACGAAGTACTTTCGCTCCCATTCCAGTCTGGTATTCAACGCTACCAACACAGACATTAACCTATCCACCAATATGTGCCCGTGAAGTAAGTAATGTACTTGACGCGTTATCAAAATCAACCAAACCACCTCACAAGGTCGTGCACGAGTATACCGCGGATAAAATTAAACAATCCCTAAAGAATAATGGTTGATATTTACGGAAGATCTCTCAGCACGAGTAAAAGTAAAAAACGCGACGATGTGGATTTATCAAGATATGCAACCAAAGATGAAATCGATAATCTTTTAACCCTCTCAGGGATAGACCCAGATGAGGTTGTTATTTTTCAGGACCGATATGGAAAACTAAAAACCAGTGACATCAGATGGTATGAAATAATTCGTAGGGTTATTGGCGCAACTCCGGGTAACATTCCTGTGTTCACTGACAGCGGAAAAATCAGAGACTCAAGCATGTCAATTGCCGACATCAAAGATGAAATTGCAAAAAATGTTGCTAATCGCTTAAAAAATCCCAGTGACACAATGACAGGTGAACTCAGCATGAATGGAAACAAGATAGTGGTGTTAAGAGATCCAACATCTGACCAAGACGAAGCAACAAAAAAATATTTCGACGCTAACTACAGCACCGTTGACGGTAAATTATCCACGTTGCGGGCCGAGTATGACGTTCACGTAAACGCGTTTACAAATCCCCGTAGAAACTTTAGAAAAATTAATGAAACCGCAGAAGAATTCTTTGGTACCCCATAGACCGTTGACACAAAACTCACTGTTATCAAAACTAACATCGACACAATCAAGAAAAAACAAGAAGATATCGTAAGTGGAATTGCTGAGATCGTTAACAAAATTAGTCTGATTAAAATCTCACCTGGAGTTACTCCCGGGCATATTACCAACATCGTATACACAATATCATCTGGATTCGCAACATGGTCAAAACAAAATAAGACTATCAAATATACCGCAACAGTTACTGGTGTGTACAGGCTGTCTGTGTTCAGTGCTGCAAAATATGATATATTTACAAAGTATCCCTGGCGATATTCCACCGACAAGTCTTCCGGGGTTGTGACTATCATATTAAATAAAGGAACCGAAGAAACGTTTATACTGGAATCCGCCGACAAGAAATTAACCGCAACATCTTACTGGTGGTGTTTGGAGTTTGTAGCTGAAACACATCAATTGGTTACTCTGTAAAATAATAAATGGCATTTACTAAAACGGAGTCAACAGATGTCCTGCAATATAGATACGATCAAGTACGTGAATGGCAGTCAGAGTTAAACACCATCATCGACAAATACACAACAAAAGTAAAAAAATACCGGCGACGAACAGTCGTTCTTGACGTTGCAGTATACTCGGTATCCGCGTTAGTTGTATCCACCGGAGTAGTATTATCAGCGCTGACACCAGTAACAACTGCAATCGCAGTAGCAATATATGTTTCATCATCAGCGGCACTTGCAGGTGTTTTTAATATAATCGCGAAAAAAATATCAACGTGCACGAACACAAAACTCAACGATTATGTCACGCGGCTAAACACAGCCACAATGTGTATTCGAAATTATCGTCGCTTATATCATCAAGCCTCAACGATGAAACAATATCAGATTCCGAATTCACGATGATGACAAACACATGCAAACAAATTCACGTTTTGAAAGAAAATAAAATAAATAACCATGATAGAGCTACTTTAGCAGATAGCCACAAATACAACTCCAGTAAGGACTACGATGATACCAGTGAGCTCAACCAAGCCTGAATTCAGTATTAATTTCCAACTGCAATTCCGGTAAACGAGATCGCACTGGCACAGTTGAGAGTATATCACAGCTGTCCCAATATCAGATCAAAATCATTTGGCGGATTACCAGCAAATGATTCGTTTGCGTTTGTAAATAAAAATAAACCCGATGGCACTCCCGACTGGAACGTTGTTGGAATGCCAATCAGGTGCTACCAAATCGAAGAAATAAATGAGGAATTGCAACGTCAAATAAAAAATATCACCGGGAAAGAATCCAAAATAGCAATAACAGTCCATGAACCAACGCTGTCATCCGCAATTGAGATAAACTCTCCCGACTACGCCGTGGATATATATCAGAGTTCGATCAGAACTGTGTTAGGATGGCCTGAAATTCAACCACCTGCGACACCACCGTTACCAGAACCAAAAAAGTTCGACTACACCACGGACAAACAATCATACGACGATGTTAATCCATCATACAAACAACATTTACTTGAGATAAAAAGCGCAACGTTGGGCAGTTATTTTGATTTCTACGGTAAGGACCGTATTCAGTGGTCTTTTGTTTATAAACGAGTTTCCGAAGGGGGAGAAGCTAGTAAAACAGGTCCAACTATTCAACTAATTCATATCACTGAATATTTTAAAATCATTAATCAAGAACATAAAACAACTACAGAGACTAAGGCAGTGTTTCCAAGAAACATCTTTTTGATATAACTTTACACGGCGAAATCATCAAACACATTGAAATACTAAATCAGCTCTTATCCGACATGGAATATATTAACCAGCGAGTAATTCAGGTAATAAATATTGAAAAGTCAGACCACAAACAACGATTTTTAAACGCGTATTCGTTGACAGAAGCTACGCTGCCACATTATAAATTTCCCAGGTATAACGCACCCGGATTAAGAAAATCGGTCAATGATGTAATCAACGAAAACTTCCCTAAAATACTTGCACAGTACAAAGAAACACTACCACCGGCAACTATTCTCCAATACAACAATGATCCACAAGGGCAAGGACGACACGTATCTTCGGAAATCGTAAAAATATCTTCTGTGGTCGCGGTCAATCTTGTGTGTGATGTAATTGATAGCAGCTACAGCACGGACACAACAAAATCAAATCAAGCGCAGCAAGGATTCATTCTTTATTCATTTACACCAGAAGATCCGCCTGGATTTTTGATTCTGCAAGAGCCGATCAATCCGGTCTATCTGCGATGCCATAATCCACTGTTATCAAGAATAAATTTCAAACTAACAGACCAATTAGGCCACTTATTGGATTTGAGTAATAAAACGATAATATTAATTTACTTGTGAAATCATGAAACTGTTTTAAATCTACGATTCAAGAAAAATAATTTTCCTGACAGTCAAGGTGGATATTTTTTTTTACTGACTGACTGTCGCTCAGTTTTCAGTTAAATATTAGAAGAAAATTATTTTTTTACTGAAAATCTGTCAAATTTCTCAATTCTCGTAGGGTAATAGATAGTCAAAATCGTGTGCGACGACTGATTTCTCAATTCTGATAGGGTATTTTCTAGTAAAATTTGTGCAAATCGTCGGATTTGTTAATTCTGACAGGGTATTTACTAGTAAAAATCGTGCAAATCGTCGGATTTGTTAATTCTGATAGGGTATTTACTAGTAAAAATCGTGGGAAGCCAGCAGTTTTCAGTGAAAAACAAAAAAAAAAAATATAATATTGTTAGTGAAAAAATAAAAAAAATATTGTAATCAGAAATTTATTTTTTACTGAAAATCTGTCAAATTTCTCAATTCTGATAGGGTATTTACTAGTAAAAATCATAGAAATCATTCCATTTGCTAATTCAGATAGGGTATTTACTAATAAAAATCGTGCAAATCCAGCAATTTTCAGTGAAAAAGAAATATAATATTGTCAGTGAAAAACAAAAAGAATATAATATTGTCAGTGAAAAATAATATTGTCAGTGAAAAATAATATTGTCAGTGAAAAACAATATTGTCAGTGAAAAAATTAAAAATTATTGAAATAAGAAATTTATTTTTTACTTCTACGTACTTACTTGATAAAATCAACGAGTCTAACTTTCGTTTTCGATCGCTTGACAATCGGACATAACTTTTCTGAGTTGCCTCACACGAGAATTAATTATCTTCTTTGCCTCATATTCAAGAGATAATTCCGACCTCATTTTTTCGATTGCACGAGAGAGACTGACAAATTCTTTCATCAGGGTTTCTTCTACCGTAGTTAGTGATTGACACATAGCTGTCTGACATTTTCTTTATAAATCTATATTCAAATTGCAGAATATATCTTCCTTCATGTTTAGCTTCTTGCAATGTTTTAAAATCAGAAATTATTTTTTTTCAGGATTTAATTAATCAGATATATTTATACCGTCATGTTCTTATTTTTTAATAGCAACAATTACATCATTAATATTTTCTTAATTTATAATATCATATATATACAAAATATTATATATTTAAAGAAAAATAAATAGGGTAATTGCTGACCCTTTTTTGTTTCATTGTAGCAGCATATTTACAGCATTGTATTTACATATTTACAGTATTTACAGGCATTTACATATTTACAGTATTTACAAGTATTTACAGTAAGACGGCACAACATACAACCTTAATTAACTTAATTTTAAGGACGGCACAGTACATATAGCAGCTTATTTACAATATTGTATTTACATATTTACATATTTACAAGTATTTACAGCAAGGAAAGCACAAAATTTACTATTTACACTATTTACAACAAGGACGGCACAGACAGATACGGGGTTATATTCTACGCTCAACAGATTTGCACACCCTCCCTCAAATCAATCCCCTGAGTTGAAAAATATCACCGCACGTGGTGATATGGTGGAAGGTGTGTTTGTTGTTGAGTTACGAAAACCCCAGTTTATAATATGGACCCTATAGTATATAAGCTGACTGATACTTGGAAATTAAAAAATAGCTCACGTGATGGGCGTGGCTTCATTGCCGTTTTGTATTTCTTTTTTCTTAAATATAATCGTAGAAAAAATATAGACGAAATAGAATACCAAACGAATTCAGTTAAACATTTATATTGTCTGTGAATAAAATAATATTTACGATAAATAAACGATTAGACCTGCCCGTGTTGACAGTCCTTGATAAAATCTACGGGAAGTAATTGGAGATAGACCGTAGTATTTACTTCCGTACAGGTAAAACAGAGAATTATGTACCTTCTTCACACTGTGGCTTATAGTGTGTGTACAATAGATGGTACGCCACGGAACCATATATTTTAGAACAGATTGTAAAAAAAATAATAGAAACTGAATTTAGTTCTACTCGAAAAAAGTTTTCTGTGTAAAATATATTAATTGTAAAATAGCTAATGACGTGCATTGCGCAATCGCAAAGGAGGTAATTCCTTCATTGACTTTTACACAATTGCTACAGAGTTATCTCCGTTATCTGTATCAAGCACCAATGGAATATAATAGAACGAAATATAGTTTCCAAACCGGTATGAAAACGATGAATACCAAAATATTTGCCAGCCGCGGTCATTGATTGAAATATCATCTCATGGCTGGTCTCTACATTGAAAGATTTAATCGCTCTAGAAATTTTTTTCACTTTCCCAGTTCCTCCTCGTGCAGAATTCTCACTTTGTGTAATAGCCTGAAGATTGTGTAGGGAATTGTTCTGAGGATTTCCGTCAATATGATCGATCACAAGACCGTCTTTGATCACATAAAAGAAACACTCGTACACGAAACGATGCCAAAATAATCTTTCTTTCTCGCAACGGTAAACGCGAGATAACCAGAATTTTTAAAAACATCAGCTGGTTTTTTCGACCTGCAATTTCTAACTACTCCATCACGATTTGCTTTATAATTCTTGATGATGGGATGTCTGACAATTATGTTTGCTCCATTTTATATATATTGCATTTGTCTAAATCATAATTTGTCTGAGAACTTATTTAAATAATCCTTTTCACGTTTTATAATTCTATCACTGTCATTATTTTTTAATCATAATAGCGTTTTAACTCCCTGTATCGCTTACCATCGCCACAACTGTGTCTTCTCCCGGACTCCGACACCACATCGGAGACATGATATTGGTCCTAAACTACCATTACGACTACATTGTGAATGTTGTCTGCAGAATTTTTTACACATGATCTGCCACATGGAGTTACAGATCCTATCATCAACCATTTACACTGATTAATTATAGAAAATCTGTTTTATTTAACTTTTTGTCTTCATTATATATGGATGAGTTTGAGAGATTATCTAGAATCAAGCCCTGGAAAGCTTCTAGATTCGATCTTCATAGACTAACCCCTGACTCGCGGAGGCGAGCTCTGACTGATCTGACTGATATTACCAAAGGTGCCAAAAAAGAATTTCGTGATGATGGAGCATTTCACGTGTGGTCTACATTTAAAATTATACGCGATGACTCTTTCATTGATGCTACAATGAATGATGCACGAGCGAAATCGATTATCAATTACCTTAATCAGAAATATCTTTTCATAATAAAGTTTATTGTGCAAGAAGATTCCGATACGTGGATTATCCGTGACAAACGTAATCCTGTACTTGATAATGGAAAAACCGCTGTGTTAAGTAAAGGTTCCAAACCAGGAATGTTAACTGGTATTGACAGACCATATTACGCTCGATCGTATCCTGTGACTGTGGTTGTTTATGGAATTTATCAACTAAATGATAGACCAAACATTAATGATCTTGCCCCAATGAGATTTTCATCGTTGAATTGTGTAGCCGAGCGAGTAATGGAATATTTTACAAATGCGAAGCGTGGAAACGGTTTAAGTGATCTGCGCTGTTAAAAAATAGCGAAGTGGGCTGAATCGGTCATGGATACAGGAGCGTCAATAAACGATGTCGCTGAGTTATCAAGTAAATTAAAATTTCCAATGGTAGTAAAAACATTAACCGGTGAGGTTTTATATGAATCACCGAATAAATCGAGAGGGACACCAATTGAAATTATTGATCATAACGCTCACGCGTGGACCTCCGCGGTAACAATATTTTCACGAGATCGTGTCGTGAGATTTTACTCGTCAGAAAGCATGTTTGGTTTTATTAAACATATAAGTAGAAACGATTTCGTGTCAGTGTGGTTGTTTAAAAGTTCCGAGGATGAAGAATACGATCAATTTGTAAGACCGAACGGCGATTTATTCAGAAAATACTGAGCGATTATTAACTAATTGTTTTACAGTTCTGTCAGTTGCTGCCCACGCTGCGAGAGAGAAAAATTCATGGAGACCAACACGCGCTGAGTTCCGTAATGATGTTCAGTTAAGTTGTATCGAATATGGACATGACGGTTTGTGGAATACCGAATATAACCACAAGGATGTCATTTCAGTGGATATGGTAGCGTGTTATCCGGGAAGTTTTCTCGGGATGGTTGAGTGTGCTGGATATTTTAAAAGATTCGGACATCCTATAAACGAGATGACCCGAGTGGCGATTAATGGTCCATTACCCGATTTTGATCTGGCAGGATTCGCTCGTGTAGTGTCGTTTGAATTTGCTAAGAATCTTCACCCGTATTGTTATGTTTGGTTTGGTAGACACTTCTCGGAGCGACGCTGGGCGCCAATAGTGTTATTACGATATATGCTTGACAACCGCGTATTAATATCGTTGACGGTCAGTGAAGCAATTATATCATAACGGACGCAGAGCTCGGTTTGGTTACCAACACCGGAGCGTATCAATGTAGATGAGATCATCGAAGAATATGCGCGGGAATGTCCAAATACTCCTGTTAATGTCATCGTTGATGATGCTTCTAATATTCTTAAGATTAAACTCAGCAACAGTGAAAAACCGCAAAAGATTTCAGTAGAAGAATAATCGGTAAATTTTCTCAGGGTAGTGCATATGATCATAAACGGCATCACTCACGATTGATTATGGATGATGTTGAATTAGATTTTATAATTGCTGATGCCACTGAGAGAAATATATTTTGTAATCGGGAAAACGCTTACTTGTCTGATGAAACACGGTTGGGCAAAATTGTTAGTTACACTGATGGAGAATCTCCTCAGTATACACATTTAAGATCTTCAATGCTCGCTTACGTATCTATAAATTTGCTATCGATGATAAATAGATTTCCTGACACTGCAGTTAGAGTTGCAACGGATTCATTTTACTTGAATAAAAAATGTTCAGAATTATTGGCTCGTTTCACAAGCACTGATGAATCATGGGGTTCGTAGAAAATAAAAAATGAAATTTTACATTGTTATTTGTGAATCCGCGGTGTTGCGGTTAAATATAATTAATATCACCACCAGATATCAGAATTATCGACTGCGCCATCCGTGTATAATCCAGTATCCAGACACAAAACGGTTTATTTGAACGGGTCGGGAGGTTCTGGTAAGACAACTCGGGTAATCGAATTATTTAGACAGAAACGCGATGATATGATTGTGCTAACACCAACACACAGACTTCCCAGGGAGATGAAACAACGAGGAGTTAATTCTTGTACTTATCATAGTTTTTTCAAATACAGGGTGGAACATGGACTCCAGATCGAATGAGAGAAAAATACATTCCAAAGATCATCATTTGGAATGAAGTGTGCACAGTGTCGTTGGAAATATTAAAAACATGTCTCGATTGGTTGTTATTGAAAAATACAGCTGTGATAATGTGCGGCGATCACGGCCAACCACCACCGTTTGTTGGAACATCTCCACACGATTGGTTGAAGAATTTTGTTGATTATTACTCGGAGATAACTGATGATCATAGATTTCTTGATACAGAATTAAAGGAATTTAGAAAATTAATCAGATTACAACCGAACAAAATTCAATGTGAAATAGCGAGTAAAATAATTTCAGAAACTTCAATGAATGAGTTTCTACAAACGTGGAGACCGAAGGATATAATAGTGGCAAGTAGAAAGATAGTCAGAGACACACTTCAACAGCGGTTGTTTCAGTTACATAAAGAAAAATTTCCAACGTTGCCAGTGCCGTTGTGTTATCGACCAGCCGATACGCGACGGCAGAATATTGACGTTGATATACCAGGACAGACCTAGTCAAGAAAACAGAATCTTGTGTTGAATGATATTGTTACAATTGATGTCAGTGTTGTTGAGGATGCTCTACACGCTGACCAATCTCCGTGGACGCTAGGATACGCAATTACGATTCACTCATCTCAAGGATTAACTGTTACTGATACAGTTGTTTGGATCGTTGATGATCGTATCGAATGGTCGAACTTAGTTTATCTTGCAGCATCTCGAGTTAGAAAAATATCTCAACTGCGGAGAATGGTATTGGACTCGTCAGTGATCAATGATGATATTGACAACGATATAATAAGAAAAAATTAACTGGTTATAAACAAAGTGACCAAAAAAAAACGCGACTTTGATCTCGACGTTGAATTTATTAGCGCGCTAAAGCAGCAGCAGAATAATCACTGTGCAAGTTGTAATTGTATAATGTTATGGCAGTACTCGAGTAATAATCCAAGACAAGTTACCGTAGATAGAAAAGATAACAGTCCATCTGGAAGTGATAAGACGCAACTGTTACTTAATTTGATAAGGAGATGGTGAAAATTGGATAAGTTATATTTGGTGGCGCCATCAGTTGATGATCAACGATGTTATGATGTACTCAAGGATTTTAATGAAAACGCAAGATTGTTGGATGACGACGTCATTTAATTTATAACCGATATTGATGAATTGCCGAATGTTGATGATTTAGACTGATTTATTAATAATTTGGTTGTATATGACGATGTGATGCTGAACAAACAATCAAATCCAGCTAGGATTTTTGTCTCGTGGTAGACATAAAAACACTGATGTGATTTATATTACTCAGCGATGCGCACAAATACCAAAGGTGATCAGTGATAACTGTAATAGTTTAGTTGTGTTTAATGGAGTTGATACTCATATGTTGCGAAATATTCATCAAACTTGGTGCGGCGGTGACATGAATATAAATAAATTTAGAAAATATTTCACGAGCGCAAGATACTCCACACGGATGTATAACAATACATTTACATGATCCTAGAACAAGATATCCTATAGGTCTTGATAAAATATTTGGTTAAATTTATAGGAGCAGAGAGGGCGCGACTCCAACTTGGCACCCAGTCACCGCGATCCCCTTTTTTACTATTTTCAGGAAGTTTTGTTTTACACTTCCAGGGTATGTCAATTAGAGTCTGTTCGCCCTCTTTTAATAGCAGCAGAGAGGGGCGCCTCCAACTTGGCACCTAATCACCGCTATCCCCCCTTTTTTACAATTCCAGGGTATGTCAATTAGAGTCTGTTCGCCCTCTCTGCTGATACTGATATAATCCAGCCTCGACGACACAACAATATCAGTGTTTCGAATTTACCAATATGGTTAAGATATACAATGAAGTAATTGATTCAGAAAACGGCCATTTGAAAGAAAATGAAAACAATAATGACCGTACTACACAGCCCCGAACACAGCGACTGTAAGAAAAACAATGATATCGACAAGCTCAACAACTCCTGAATTCAGTATTAATTTTCCTACTGCGATTCTGGTAAGCGAGATCGCTTTTGCACAGTTGCGAGTATACTACATTTGGCCAAATATCAGATCAAAATAAATCGGTTGATTACAATCAAATGATTCGTTGTTATTTGCAAATACAAATAGACAAGATGGAACCCCGACTGGTCCGTCGTTGGGATACCGACCGGAAGTTATCAAATCGAACAAATCAATGATGAATTTGCACGCAGAATAAAAAATATCACCGGAAGGGAATCCGAAATAAAAATAACAGTTCATGAACCAACACTATCATCTGCGATCGAGATAACCTCTCCGGATTACGCTGTTGATATATATCAGTCATCGATCAGGACTGTGTTGGGATGGCCTGATGTTGTACAGGAGATACCTCCACCACCACCTGAACCAGTGCGGGATGATTTTACTTCAGACAGAAGTTCGTATCATGGAATTACCCCATTTTACAAAAGTTATTATTTTCGTAATCTGAAAAGTTTAACCGCGTTGAGTATTACTTTTAGATTATTTAGTAAAGATCATATAGTGTGGAATTTCATTGCTAAACAATCCCCTGAAGGAGACACTAAATCTATTGAGATTCGCTTATTATATATTACTAGCTATTTTAAAGACATTAATCAAGAACATGAGCGACAACGAGAAAAACTACGGCAAAGTTTCCAAGAATATCTTTTTGATATAGCAAATTCACACAGCGAAGTCATTAAATAAATAGAAATATTAAATCAGCTTGTATCCGATATGGAATGTCTGAATCAGTTTGTAATTCAGGCAATAATTAATTACACTGACGAAAAAAATCGCTATAAACAACAATTTCTTGATAAATACAAAATAACAGAAGCTGATCTTCCGACATTTAAATTTCCCGGGCATAACGCACCTGAATTAAGAAAATTCACCAACGATATCATTGATGAGTTCTTTTCTAAAATACACGCCGATTGGAGAAAGATAACACCACTCCAGGATAACATTCTCCGACACAACAATGATCAATCAAGAACAGGCCGTCATGTATCTCCGGAAATCGTAAATATGTCTCAGTGATCGCGATCAGCCTAATCTGTGATGCAATTGATGGAAGCTATCAGATAAACACATAAATATCCATACAAGCACAGCAAGGATACATCTTATATACTTTTACACCACAAGTACCACATGGGTCTCTTATTGTGCAAGAACCAGTCAATCCCGTCTATTTGCGATGTCATAATCCACTGTTATCAAGAATAAATTTCAGATTAACTGACCAATCCGAACTGGATTGACCTTCGTGGGGAAAGGCTAAATCTGAGTTTATATGTGTAAAATCTTAATGATTTTCAATCGCAAATATCTGCGGATATCAAGGCAACAGCACAAAAAAATAATTCTCTTCCTTGACAGTCAAGGTGGACTGACAGAGCCTAATACTGGATCAGACCCAAACTGTCGCTCAGATTTCACAAATATTTTTATTTATTTTACTGAATATTGGTCATTAAAAGTACCAAAAAAATAATTATCCATCCTTGTCCTAGTAAAAACGAGGTGGACTGACATAATACTTTCACTTTCATTTTATCAAGGAGTCTAACTTTCATTTTCATTACTTGAAATAATCTTTCTTATATGCCTTACACGAGTATTAATTGTCTTCTTTGCTTCATATTCACGAGATAAAGTCTGATCTAATTCTTTCGATTTCACGAAAGAGAAAGAGAGACCTATTATTTACTGCACTTTCTTTTATTGTAGCTAGCGATTGACACGTTGCTGTCTGAATCTTCTTTACGAATCGTAATTCAGATGGTAAAGTATATCCTCCCTCATCTTTTCTTTCCTGCAGTGTCTCAAAATCAGAAATATTTTTTCAGGATTTAGTTCATTAGATATATTTATCCCGTCGCGCTATAATTTTTTAAAAGCAGAAATAACATCATTGGGATAAATAATATAAAAAAATCATCATAACATTATACAGTATATATATATATATATATATATATATATATATATATATATATATATATATATATATATATATATATATATATATATATATATATGTATATATATATATATATATATATATATATATATATATATATATATATATATATATATATATATATATATATATATATTAAATATTGTACACTCTTATATGAACTCCTATGGTGTCTTATAATATGCTAGCAAGTCCAGAGGAGTGTACACTAAAGTCAACACTACCCCATATGAGAATAGAGGGTGCCTAAATGACATCATACAGGCTCAGGGGCATACGAAACACAACCCCCTATGTAAGACTCTAACCTGTCAAACAACAATCTAGCAGACTCGAGAGGGCGTGTTTCCCAAGAACGTCACAACACATAAGGACGACACAACCCCTTATGTGAGCATCTAACCTTTCAAATAACAGTCTAGTAGACTCAGGAGGGTGTGTTTCCCAAGGACGGCACAACACATAGTATTTACATTATTTACATCTGCAAACTCCCAGGGTGTCACCGCATCTTAGCGAGTTTACAAGGATACAGACAGTAAACGTTAATTAAGGACAGCACAACACATAAATCTGAATTGACTCAATTCCTTAGATTCTCTAAGGAAGAGGACGGCAAAAGCCCATGTGAACTCCTAGCGTGCCATCGCATCTTAGCGAGTCCACAAGGCTACAGTAAACCGTAATTAAGGACAGCACAGCACATACATCTTAATTAACTTAATTCCTTAGATTCTCTATGGAGGAGGACGGCACAATACATTTACAGTATTTACGGTAAGGACGGCACGGTACATGCATTTACAGGTATTAATAGTAAAGACGGCACAATACATATAGGACGGTACAGACAGATACGGAGTTATTTTCTACGCTCAATAGATTTTGCACACACTCCCCCAAAATCAACCCCTGGGAGCGCGAAAGGCGCCCGCCACGGGTTGACATGGCGGAAAGATGTGTTTGTCTGTTGAGTTTCTAAAACCGAAATAAAGAATACGGACCCTATAGTATATAAGCTGGACTGATACTTGGAAATTCAAAGACAGGCGTGACTTATATTCTTAAATTTTTCTTAATTATAATCGCAGCAAAAATACAGATGAACCATAAAACCAGACGGATTCAGTAAAATATATATATATATATATATATATATATATATATATATATATATATATATATATATATATATATCGTCTTTGAAATTTTTTATATTATTTATCCCAATAATCAATTACACCTGCCCATGTTGACAGTCCTTGATAAAGTCCTTGATTAAATCAAGAGGCTGTAATCGAAGATATTTTACTTCCGTGTTAACCATTACCACAAAAAATATTCTGAAAGGACAGAGAGGAAAGAATAATAACTTACCTTTGATTCGATGAAAAACTGTAATGTGTATATAATTAAGAAAACACTCGGCTACACAAGTATAGGTTATTAAAGGTAGCATTGTGATGCGCAGTACAGAATAACGATAGTGAAACTAGAATTCGGTTAATCAGAACAGGAAACAAGGATAGCTCTTTTAACCGCATTACATATCCTCAGTAGAGTTATCTCCGTTCATTGCCTGAATATATCGAAATGAGATCCAATTTTCGTACCCGTAAGAAAAGGCCGATTTTTGTATTTTATTTGCAACACGTCGTACCCCGGAGGAGTTAATACCGAAATACTTGGCAGTTGCGGTTATTGATTTAAATATTAGTTCTTCGCTGGTTTCTATATTGAAAGATTTAACTGTCTTAGGCTTTGTTTTTCCCCAGCATTCTCGCGTGTAATATTCTCACTCTGTGTGATAGCCTGTGAATTTTGAAGAGAACTATCGAATTTGTTACTGTTGATATGATCGATCGCAAGACCATCTTTGATTTCCCCGTGAAAAACCTGGAAAATAAAACTATGACAAAGATATATTTTCTTCGCCTTGGCCGTGAAGATGAGATAACTCTGATTATTAAACAAAGCCGACTGGCTTTTTTCGCGGACAGTTACTTACTACACCATCACGAGATGCTTCATTTTTTTAATAGTGGGATATTGAACAAATTCTTTTTGCTCCATTTATATATAATCAGATTTGTCTAAATTATAACTTATCTTCAAATCTAGATATATAGTCTTCAGGGGTTCTTATAACCTTAACAACAGGTTTGTTATTTTTTTATCGTAATATCGTTTTAATTCTCTATAGTTTTTACCACCACAACACGCACACAGCTGTGTTTTTCCTCTAAGTCTAACACCACACCGTAAACACGGCTGAGGAACAAGACTATCCCATCGCACACTTTGTAAATGTTGACAGCAGAATTCCTTCACGCAGGATTGATTATAAGGAGTTGAAGACCCCACCATCAACCACCTACACTGATTTCTTATTTGAGCCATCGTATATATAATATTTTTTATTTAACTACTTGCCTAAAATATAATATGGAAGCGTTTGAGAGATGATCTACAATACAGCCTTGGAAAACTTCTAGATTCGATCTTGACAGAAGAACTCCTGGCTTGCGGAGGCGAACTCTGACTGATCCGACTATTAATCTGATTAATGTTATCAGGGATACTAAAAAAGAATTTCGCAATGATGGAGCATCTCACGTATGGTCAACATTCAAAATTGAACGTGACGCTAACAAAGTCATTGATGCTACAATGAACGATACGCGAGAGGGAAAGATAACCGATTATCTCAACGATCAGAAATATCTTTTCAGAATAAAGTTTATTATGCTGGCAGACATAGATTCCAGATTGTCCGTGACAAACGTGACCCTGTCCTTGCTAATGGAAACATCGCAGTGTTAAGTAAAAATTCCAAGCGAGGATTACTGACTGGTATTGACAGATCATATTACGAACTAGCGTATCTTATAACAGCGATTGTTTATGGAATTTGTCAGTGAAATGATAAACCCAACATTAATTATCTCAAACCAATGAAACTGTCAAGGCTGAATTGTGTAGCCGAACGAGTAATTGATCATTTTACAAATGCGATGCGAGGAATTGGGTTAACTGATTTAAGACGTAAAAAAAATGAGTGGGCTGAATCGGTTAAGGATACCGGACCTACACTTAATGATGTTATCAATTAAAATATCCAAAGTAGTTAAAACGTTAATCGGAGACGTTTTACATAAATCAAAGAATAAGGGGAAGGGGACACCAATTGAAATTATTGATCATAACGCACACGCGTTGACCAGCGCAGTCACAATATTTCCACGAGATCGAACTGTAAGATTTTACCCCTCAGAGAACTCTGGGAGAAACAAGTTTGATTTTGTTCACGAAATAAGCAAGAACGATCCTGTGTCAGTATGGTTATTTAAAAGTTCAGATGATGAAAAATATCACCAATTTCTACGACCTAACGGCGAAATATATCGTAAAAAATCTCTTCGTGAAACGATGAAAAATCTTGCGAAGAAATTTTCAAAAAATGCTGAGCAATTGTTAAATAATTGTTTTACAGTTCCAGCTGTTGCAGCTCACTTCGCAAGAGAGAAAAAATCGTGAAAGCCAGCACGCGCTGAATTTCTCGAAGACGTACAATTAATTTGCTGTGAATACGGACACGGTGGATTGTGGTATACGAAGTATGACCGCAGCGATGTTATTTCGGTTGATATGGTCGCGTGCTATCCGGGAAAATTTTTTAGGAGCGGGTGAGTGTTCTGGATAGTTTGCACGGTTGGGACACCCCATGCACGAGATGACGAGAGTATCGATAAATGGACCACTACCTGATTTTTATCTAACCGGATTCGCTCGTATAGTGTCTTTCGAAATAGCTATGGCTCTTCTTCCAGTCTGTTATGTTTGGTTTGGTAGACACTTTTCAGAAAAACGCTGTGCACCAATTGTTTTACTACGATATATGCTTGTTTGTAAAATATTAATATCGCTGATTGTAAGTGAGGCAATTATATCATACCGGAAGCAGACCGAAGCTTGGTTATCATCACTGTAGATAATAGCGCCGCAAAGGATCTCAGTAGAAGAATAATTGGCAAGTTTACTCAAGGTGGAGCATATGATCATAAAAGACATTATGCACGATTAATTCTAGATGATGCTGAATATGATTTTATAATCGCTGATGCAACAGAGAGAAATATATTTGTAAGTCGAGAAAACGCTTACTTGTCTGACGAAACACGATTAGGTATTATTGTTGGTTATATGAATGGCGAATCGCCTCAGTATGCTCATTTAAGATCTTCAATGCTCGCTTATGTGTCTATAAACTTGTTATCAATGATAAATAAATTCCCTAACACCGCAGTCAGAGTTACAACATGTTCGTTTTATGTAGATAAAAAATATTCAGAATTAATGACTCGTTTTACAAACACTTATGCATCATGGAGGTCATGGAGAATAAAACAAGAAATGTTATGTAATTATACTTAATCTGCAGATGTTACGATTAAAGATATTTATCGCAGCAATCAGATATCAGAATTATCGCCTCGACAAATGTCGAGGGCGGCATCCGTGTGTGATCCAGTATCCAGACACAAGACGGTATATCTAAACGGCCCAGGAGGTTCTGGTAAGACGATTCGGGTGATTGAATTATTTCGACAGAATTGCGATGACATACTTGTGCTAACACCAACACACAGACTCGGGAGAGAAATGCAAGAACGAGGAGTGCAATCATGTACTTATCACAGCTTTTTCAATACAAGGGTGACACATGGACTCCTGACCGAATCGGAGCGAAATATAATCCAAAAATTGTTATTTGGGACGAGATATGTAGAGTATCTAAAGATACATTAAAAATGTTTCTCGATTGGTTGTTATTGAAAAATACAGCTGTGATAATGTGCGGCGATCACGGTCAACCACCACCGTTTGTTGGACCATCTCCACATGATTGGTTAAAGATCTTTGAAGATTATTACCCCGAGATAACTGATGATCATAGATCTCTTGATGCAGAATTAAACGAGTTCAAGAAATTAATCAGACTACAACCGAATAAAATTCAGTGTGAAGTAATGCGCAAAATAATTTCAGAAACTTCAATGAACGACTTTCTGCAAACGTGGAACCGGAACGATTTGATAGTGGCGAGTAGAAAGATAGGTCGTGATACACTTCAACGGAGGTTGTTTAAGTTACATAAAGAAACGTTTCCAGAATTACCAGTGCCTCTGTGTTATAGACCAGCTGATACACGACGACAGAATATCGACGTTGATATCCCAGGACAGACCGAGAAACAGAATCTTCTAGTAAATGATGTTGTCGCAGTTGATATTAGTGTTGTTGAGGATGCATTGCGCGCTGGTCAATCCACGTGGACATTGGGATACGCAATGACAATTCACTCATCTCAGGGGCTAACCATCTCTGATACTCGAGTTTGTATTGTCGACCATCGTTTCAAATGGTCAAACTTAGTTTATTTCGCAGTGTCTCGAGTCAAACGAATATCTCAGCTGCGGAGAATGGTCATGGGTGTTACATAAATTATTGATGATGTCCTCGATAAATGTAGAGGTGACAACAATATAGTAAGAAAAAAATTAGCCAGTTATAAACAAAGTGACAAAAAAGAATAATCGAGAATTTGATCTCGATGTTGAATTTATCATGACACTGAAGCATCAGCAGAATAATCACTGTGCGAGCTGTAATTGTGTAATGTTGTGGCAGTAATCAAGTAATAATCCAAAAGAATTTACCGTAGATAGAAAAGATAACCGTCGTGGTCATACACGTGAAAATGTGATATTGACCTTTCTCGAGTTTATATCGACGTAACGGCGCTAGTTAAGTGGTAATTGCGTGTCTTCGGGAATTACTTGCAATTGTTCACGTGTAAATCCTCGTTGAGGAGCAGTTGAATCTAGCCTTTAGATTGCAGATCTACCTGTGGATCTTACCACGCTGGAAATTTTGTGTGTTCTAATACTCCAGATAGGATCAGTTGCTCTTTTTTTCCACCTTCAAGTTCACCAGGAATATATATAAAACAGTCACATTACCTAATACTGGCTGCGTTGAAAAATCAAGTCCTTGTACGGGTATGTATTTTGTTTGTCTAATTGCATTAATTGGTTTCATGTTGGTTGTTCGAGTAATTTCATTTTTTAATGGAGCTATCACTTTTGGTAATCTTACAACCCTCTCGCGAGATCTCGTATCTTGAATTATTTCCTTCGCGTATTGATATCCAAATAACCGCTCAGCAAACGTTCGATTAAATCGCTCAACAATTGCCTGATCTCGGTGAATTGCAGTAAGTCCTTGTCGTAATTTGACATTATGTTGCTTCATCAGCAATGATACCGCACCCTGAAATTCTTTGCCAGGGTCAACCTGTAACAGCTGTGGCCATGGTAGACTACCTCGTTGATAAATTCGTTTAAACGCAGAAGCTACTTCAGCAGCTGTCTTTGTTGATAACGACTCTGCTTCCTTGTATCTACTTGCAACATCAACGACAGTTAAGCGTATTTGTACGTTATTTGACGTCTAGTATCATGTGGTAGAAATAAAATATCAGCCTGATGAACTTCATTCGGGACGCTGATATCAAAATGCGCATTCTGTATTGTTTTACTCGGTGGTAGATACATTTGTCATACTGCCTGTCGGGCTAAACATTGTTCAGCAATAAAACGTCCGACCCCTGCTGCTTCATCGAGTTTACTAATCGCCGCTCTACCTTTCCAATATCCTCTTGTGGAATAATAAATCGATTCCATTATTTCAATAATCGGACGATTATTTGCCAGTTCCTAATATAAGCTTACCCTTCATCGATGATCTCACCAACCAATTAGCTAATGATTCATTAAAAGATTTATTTTTTATGGAATTTTACGCATGAATTAATTGTACATCTGCGATGTGTCCCTGCTGACGATCTTGACTTTTATAAGCTACAACATGAGCGTGACACGCTTTATCAATGGCGTTTATTGGATACTCACCTGGTTTTGGTTGGTCTTGATTGTCAAGTCTGATATCAAGTAGAGTTCCAACTCCGCAGTAATTGTATCATGGAACATGTTTTTCTCCTGGGCACTTAGCCCAAGGAGTTTCTGGTAACTTTGCTAACTGAGAGGCGATATAACCTCCATGATGTTTTGTTTGTTTTTAAACCCGACTGTGCGGAAATAAATTTAATTGTTGTTGTGCCGCATCGTTCACACTTACCTGTGAGTGCTGGCCTGTTATGTTTTGTTGTAATAGTTTTTAGATCACCTGTGGGGGTACGCGTCCTGCATTTCGCACAATATCAATCCATATTTATTTATCTTTTGTATAACATGAACGTAATTGATTTCTCTGCGACACGAAAGCAAGAGCCTGTCAAGCATTATGCTGCGCTACCAAATTCTATCCGAATGATTATCATAGGTCCATCTGGGTCTGGTAAAACGCAACCGTTACTTAATCTGATTATTTTGTGGTTGAAATGGGATAAGCTGTATTTAGTTGCACCATCAGTTGATGATCAAAGATGTTATGATGTATTAAAAGACTTTAATGAAAACGCAAAATCGTTAAATGAAAACGGAGACGATGTTGTTGAATTTATTACTGACATCAATGATGCACCATTCACAGATGTTATTGATGGAAAATTAATAAATTTAGTTGTGTACGATGATGTGATGCTGGATAAGCAATCAAATCCAGCTAGAAAAATTTCTCGAGGAAGACATAAAAACACAGATGTGATTTATGTAACCCAGCGGTATGCGCAAATTCCTAAAGTGAACAGAGACAATTGTAATATTATTGCTATGTTTAACGGAGTTGATAAGCACACGTTGCGAAATATCCATCAGACCTGGTGTAACGGTGATATGGATTATAATCTTTTCAAAAATTTATTTAGTCACGTTCGGGCAACCCCGCATGGATTTATAACGATAAATTTACACGACCCAAGGTCGAGATACCGAGTCGGTCCTGATAAAAATTTTAATTAATGGCAGCAACGAGGGTGAAGTCTCATACTCGGCACTCAGTTTGCAATCCCTTTTTTACGATTTCCAGGAAGGCTTAGTTTTGCGAATAACGAGTGAGTCAATTAGAGGTTCTTCGCCCTCTCTCTGGAATTATTTGCTATAATTTTATTTAACTATATCAGCAGAGAGAGGGACTCAGTTTGTGATCCCTTTTTTAAATAATTTTTTTTGCGAATTCCAGGAAGCATATTTTTGCGAATAACGATTGAGTCAATTATAGGTTGTTCGCCCTCTCTGCTGCTTCTTGCGATCTGCCAACTACTGAACTGATTCTGTAGTTTGTCGTATGACAAAAGCTATGCCAGTTATTACAAGTTTTGTATATTCTGTTTATAAACTTTACTATTACATCATTCCAACTCGTGTCGCCATCTGTTGTTATAATGGCATACTAGAGATTGGCATGGCATTATGACAAAAGAGGTGCTGTACATTTCTAAAGTTTTTCCTTTACCATAAATAATGAATGCTCCCCACTGAGCTTTACGACATTCATTTTGTGTCAATAACTCTTTCAGTCCCTTTTTTAAGGTGTACGTTAGCAAAAAAGTTTTAATCGTCTCTAAAACCATATGCCTTCTCGAAGATCGAAGTGATTTATAGCACCTAACGAAAACAAAAACGCATACATTACAGTAGGCTGGTCCATCTTTTTCAACGCCAATTTTGACGCACTTAAGTATTTGCCTTAACCGTTTAAGAAATCTACTTCTTAGTAATATCTCTCATTACTTTGGAAACATTAGTCAATTTAGTAAGGATAAAAAATTACATTGATATATCCCTCGTACTCGTCTTAACGAGCTTTCATCAGACGAACCCTGGTTGTAAGGATTATATTTTACGTCACCCATTTTGACGCACCTTACATACATCCATCTTTTTCTGTGATATTCTTGTATATAAGCTCCCGCGAAAATAAAATAATTCAAAGCAACATCAATATCACATAAAAAAGTTTATAGGTAAAATGATATTACAAAATTATGCATTCCTTAATGGTGTTCTTATTCTTATCACAGTCTTCATTTTGGAACATATTTTGCCGCAAAAACCGAAATAATCAAACTGTGGAAAATCATGATCGTATCATGATAAAAATGTTTGCTTGCGATTAGAAAAATTAGATTTAGTGCACAGATGTTTTTCAATACTTAATTTACATTGTTGATGTACAGAACTTCAACTTTTTAATGTATTTATAAAAAACAAAAACAAAACATCTTTAAAACTGGTTTGCATCCATTAAAACGTTTGTCTCTAAAAGGGGAAATAATCACAGACAAAAGATGTAATAGGAGATTTTACTTTTATTTATTGTAATTCGTACCGTTATCAAACCGATTAGAATTAATAATATGGTTCAAGAATTTTAAAACTATAAATATAGCACCCTTGGGTTCTAATTATTCAGCTGCTCTTTGTCACATTAAAGATTTCAAAAAAAGCTTAGAAGAATTTTTGAAATATGAATGTAGTGACGCATGATTTTGACTTGTTAATTGTGCTGCTCTTTGCAATATGAAAGTAGTTTAGTAAATTATCTATGATCAAAGAAAGAGAGAGAAAGAAAGATAGAGAAAGAAAGAGAGAGAGAATGCACCAAAACTGCATATTTCATTAAGTCATTGTAATTCTATACATGTATCATGGGTTGATGAGTGTGTTTTGTGACATTCTTCAGCAAGTATGAACAAAAGAATAAATTCTACTGGTCTTACTCAATAATTATACAGCATAGAATTTTACAGATCACTGTCTTTTTATTTGGCTTTATTCTATTTAATTACCTACATGTATCCTGGGTAGTTGAGGGTGTTTTGGGACAGTCTTTTGTTGTTTTAGCGTAGTCATAGGGTCTTTCATTTGGTGATAAATACCAATATGGGGAAAAAACTCTTCTGATCTTACTTGATAATTATACAATGCAGGATTTTACTGATTACTGTCCTTCTAAAGTTATTATTCAATATAATGGTATACATTTATCCTGGGTAGATGAGAGTGTTTTCGGATAGTCTTGAGCTAGCCCCATTGCTTTCAGGGTGACAGATAGAAAAATTAAACTGTTGGATGTCTAGTTCATGCATAAGTTGTTGGAAATAATTAAACATAAAATTTGCTTGACAGATTTGGAGAGGCAAACAAATGTTAAAAACATTGCCTAAACTTTTAAACAGTTTTTGCTTTAATATTTTTCAAAGGAATAAACTATGTAAATCTTGAGGATGCATATATTATGGTCAACAAGTATTGGTTGCTTGACTTGGTAGTCAACCATTTGTCAGTTAAATGACTTGTCAATGGTCAGATGCAGAAATATGTTGCAGATGTGCCTTAGATATCTTCTGATTGGAATTTCCTATCATTTGACAAGTGTGACATGATCTATGGAACTTATAAACATCACTTTTAATTTTCGGCAAACAAAAATGATTCAGGATCTTGTAATAAGTCTTATTGACACCAAAATGACCAGAGTTTCATGGGCTAGACTATGTGTATCCTGTCTATATGACTTGGGAACAACAATCTGATTGCTTTCTGACCACTCATCACGAGCAGGTACATCAGATGTCCGTTTTCTCATAATGACCCCATTTTTCACAAAGTAACAAACTGGTACTTGTGTGGCTTTAATTTATAAACCCAGTCTTGTGTCTTCTCTGAGGAATTGTACTTGGGGTCCTATAATTCACATTAAAATGACTTGCATGCTTATAAAGTAGCTGTTACATTCTGCTCAGATATCTTACAACTGCAGTCAGAAATTTACTAGTGGTTTCCATTATTCTGTGAAGAAACTAACTTACGTATCTCTCTCTTCTCTCCTCTCTCTATCTTCTCTCCCTCCCCCTTCCCCCTCTCCTCCCCCTCCCTCTCTCTCCCCCTCCCCTATATATCCCCTCCCTCCTCTCTCTCCCCTTCCCCTCCCTCTCTCCCCCTCCCCTCTCTCTCTCTCTCTCTCTCTGCTGAGTGAGTAAGACATTTAAATTACGGAATTTACCTTATCCATTCTTCCAAAGCAGGGGCCCAGAGTGGCCGAGTGGTCTAAAGCGCTCTTCGTTACGGATCACTGCCATCTCACCTCTGTCTGCGGCGGTTCGAGTCTAAGATTCAGCCAATGTGGGCATGTGAGAAAGCTTGCCAGTAGCTTCTCGTGGGTCGGTGGTTCTTTCCGGGGTTTTCCGGGTTCTTCCTCCACCATTAATACTGGCCGCCATGTATAGCCTATCGTGCTGAAAAATGGCGTTAAACCCCACAACAACAACAACAACAATCTTCCAAAGCACATACATTAGGGATAAGAGGCAAATTTAAAATTTCATCCCTATTTATAAATGTAATAGTTTTGTGAGGGTCAAAGTATCAGAAATAGCAAATTAGAAAATAAAATATAATCCTTTTCATGGATTTTTTTGCTCAAAACAAGTGCAAGCAACTTGTTTTTATTGCCCACAAAATTAATTCATCAAAAAGTGAGCATTTTTGTACGGTATATATATTGAATACAGATCCAGTAATGGAATGTTTTTGGGCATCATTATTGAAACACACACTAGGGAATATAACCTGACTGTTCTTGAGTCATAATTTACAAATGTATGTGGTACACAAAAGGTAATGTGTCTTGGCCATTCCAGAATTTACAGTTTTAATTCCTCAGAATTTCCAATGATGAGTATGACCAACCCAAAAGCCAGACTGTGTGCAAAGCTTGTTTTTATTCAAGTTTTTTATTCCATCAGTGAGAAAAACAAAAGTGATCGGCAAATGAATCTATAAGAACAATGTAACAAGACAATTAAGGCATTTGTTCCTTATAAATGTCTACCTGTATGATAAGTTTAGTTTCAGTCTAATTCATCTAACAATAATATTTTTATGAATGCTGGTTTAAATTAAACATTTTTCTCTTTTATTTCCAATGAAAAGTTAAACATAAGACTGCATATTGTTTTTGTTTATTTATTTTGCTTTATTCCATAGTTGTATTGTGCTGATAATTTTTTGTGTCATGACAATATCAACTTATATTTTTTACAGGATAAAATAATGATAAAATCACAGATAAATGAAGATGTTTATGTATGGTGGGCGGGGGGGGGGGGATGTGGACGCTACAACAGCCTGAGCTGTGACTAGCCTTAAAAACTTTACAAGTTTTTTAGAAAATTATGTGGGGGGTGCATTATTCTTCTAAAGGAAAACAATCACATCTGTAGAAGATACATGTACAAATTTGTATTAATCTTTTTACCTACTACATTAATTTCATATCCAAATGTATCAAGCACTTTTAGTACTGTACTGTAGCAGAAATAATGCAAACAAATTGAGACGGTTACTGGTAGCGGTAGCAATGTTATTTTTATTCAATATATTATATTTTTATAATTGCTACCAAAGGAGTCTGATGTTTTATCAATGTGGTACCATACAGTCAGTCATCTTATCTGTACTATAAATATCGCTTCATATATGGACAAACACGGTTAAATGTGATATCTGTCGACATAAAGCATCTCATAATTGTATGGAAGTGTTCTTTATGTTTACATATAGGAAATGTATTTCATACTCTTAAAATTTCTTTCCTTATACAATGAAACAAGTTCATATTTTTGTACCATATATGCTTTGTATGTGATGTCCTTGTTTCAAGTCATTTGCCTCTGGCTGTTGTATTGGAATTGGAGATTTAAAATGAAATTGGAGATATGACATACTTGTCACAGAAAACTAGTGACAATACTTGCTGGCTATTGTATAATCATCAATACCATACATATATAAGAATTCTGTATAAGTTGACTATTTACCTTGAATCTTGTTTATATATATATATATATATATATATATATATATATATATATATATATATATATATATATATATATATATATATATATATAATTAAACTGACACTATAAACTTCAGATTAACAGTAAAATATAATTACATCGGGGTTGAGAGAATAAACACTCCTCGTATCTGTAATGTACTCTCTCTCTCGTGAATAAAGAAATGAAAGTATGGCATCGAGGTGCAATTATCTGCACTTTGCTCAAACCTTGTGTAGTATATAATTGATGGATGCTATTTGGGTTGTAGATTATACAATGTGGCCTTACTTTTGATGTTCATTCTATCAAACAATCGTTATTTCCGCTTGGCACTTTTGACTCGGTGGACTTGAAAGGTAAATTGAAAAAGACGAGCCGATAGACATTTGTTAATTTTTAT
>CM068828.1:110936505-111096505 GCA_028554795.2 Sinohyriopsis cumingii
GTCCACCCCTCTTGTCGGTTCTAAAGACATTATCCAACGTCTCGGTAATGACGATATTCCTTCCAATTCGACTTGTTTGAAACATTCTTGTAACAAAGGAACATGTAAATATTATTCAAGGGACAAAAAATGAGAGCTTATAATCAACTACATCTTGTGAAACCCACGCGTATCAAAAGCAATATTTATATAATAAATCTTTGAACTTTCGGGCCCAATTAAGTTGAAAAACCTCATCAAGTTTGTTTAACTTTTTCAAACGATTTCCACGATACTAGCATCTAGACTTGTTCAATATTGCCAAATGCAAAAAGTATCGGTAAATACATCCATAAAAATATTCTAGCCAAATAAGTGCCATATAAATTCGTAAATCTTCATCTTTCAAATTTACATCAGGAAAAGATGACTCATCTCCATAACTGATGGATAGTTCACGTCAGAGGAAGATAAACTGAAATACATTTTTCTCTATTACTTCATTGCTTGTTAAATAAGGAAATTATAGACTGGAATGTGTATATACAAGTTATATTAATAAAACGCCGAAATTATTAAACATGATATCGTCATAATTTCTTTGAATTGTAAAATAGTTTGATTCTTAGTCAATTTTCGTTTAAAAATGGTCTGTCTGTCTGTCTGTCTGTCTATCACTTTACGAAATATATTGAGCAAACTCAGTCTAATTTTAGATATTGTCGTCCTGGATATCTATCAGACTGACGTTTGTTATGGTTGGGATGGGGTTCTCCCAATATTTCATGGAAATTTTTTATAGAAGTCCCACCTTGGCTCTAATTTGGTTGGAAATTAAATTTAGTTAAAGATATATGTAAAGCTCCGAGTCCCCGGTCAGCAATGCCGACGGTTGTATGGTCAAATATACAAAAAAGTTGAAATTCATTCAATGAACAACAATTTAATAACAATTCAATAATCAAAATGACTCAAATTTCCAATTAAACTCCTTCCGCTCGACTCTTTAACAAGTATATTGCATCACTTGATTATCAATGTGAGATTGATATCCACCTGTCCTTGTATTTCTATTCATCTGTTGTATCCTTTCTCTCCTATTCCTCCTAATTCATTCTCTCCCTCCCCGACTTTTTCCCGATTCCTTCTCTTCTTCCCCGCCTTTTTCCAAATTCCTTCTCCTCCTTGACTTTCTCTAGACTCCTTATCCTCCATCTCCGCTCTCTTCTCCACGACGACATTTCTGTCGACTTCCGACTGTTTCGGCTAGTTCCATTTCCGTCTCCACCTCTTGAAGACACGGGACTCATTGGAACCGGAAGTTCCCTGTCCCCATAAAGCTTCAGTACATTGAGCTAATGTGTCAAGACTATCTCACTATGCTAGTTTGAAATAATGTTGAATTAGAATAGCAAACCGATTATGTCATGTTTTTATATTTATTCTGGAATCGGAGGTAGATTGATTATGGTACCCGATATAGATGCATGAGCAAATCACAAGTATTATAACGAAGAATACGTTAGTCACGATCAAGTCCATATGCTGTGTACATAGATTCTAACAATTATATCCCGGGACCATGATCCAGCCAATACCCTTTGCAAACTTTAAATGGGCAAAAGTAGAAATATCAAAAATGTAAGAAAAGCTGATTTATTGTAGTAATGATTATATAACTGTTAGAATGTGAGAAATGGATTTTAGTACTAAAAACATTTTCATTTGGCACAAGAACAACAATTACAATATATATAACCACTGAGATTGTGGTTGTAATCATGCACATGATCTTGTTTGAGTGCTTGTTGGGTTCAGATATGAAAATATTTTATACATACGACAAGAGATTATGCCGTGACGTAATAAGGAAATTATTTGATGCAGGAAAAGACATCCTTTTATGGGCATTGATGCAACGAATCGTTCAATTAAATTTGTTTATTTTTAGCATTTTAATAACACGTTCACGCTATATATGAACGATACGTAGTTTGAAGGGATCAAACTCAGCGTTTGTGTGATGGATAGTAAGTAATATGAGAAAGTGGTGATAAGAGGATTGGGGTATGTACATTGTCCCTATTTACAAAGATTTAGGCAAAGTTTATACCATTGACCGTAAATTATCACAGTTATTTCCGTTTATTTCTAATCCAATACTAATTGTTGTGTGTTCAAATGGCAGAAGGAATTTATACGCTTTATTAGCAATAAACATCTTAAAGTGCGAGCTAAGATTAGACAACTGACTCGAATGTATTGAAAAAAGTAATAGGAATCAGAAATAATAATAAGAAAGCTTATCGAAAGCGTTTCCTTTGTTATGTTTAAAACATTGCAACAATAGAACAGGACTCAGAATACATAATGTATGTCTAGTATTACCAAATTTTAATATTTCATATATTCATCTATATGTAAAATACTTAGTAAAAAGTCATTTACGGTAAATGTGCATCAAAAAAGAAAGTACGGTCGAACTATGTATGTACGAGTGTTTGTGTGTGTGTGTGTGTGGGTATGGATGGATGGACGGATTGTTGGATGGTACAATCGATGAATGCATAGTATTAATTTGTGATCCTTTTTTAACTACAGTGATAAGAGTTTAACAAATATTAGCGAAAACAGCAATTATGGGGGCTATTTCAGCATCGCAAGGATCCGGAAAACTGTAAGTTAACGTTTGATGTAACTCACACAAACACACCACTTCAAAGTAATGCAACTTGTGGTTCCCTTTAAGACATTTTGCTGGCTCTCCTGAAACTGATAACTAATATTACAATTTTCATTTTTAAAAACTCGTACCTTTCAGCGATATTTCAGAGTGATAAGCGATCCCTTCTAAAATGGTAGCATTTTCATGAAGAAAAATATACAGGGAAGTGACCAGATATATTTATTAAATATTGTCTTCATTCAAATATATCGGACGTTTTTGTACTCATTATAGTTTATGGTCTTGCAGAATGGGATATAACGGAAATTACAATTGATTTCCTACATTGCCTTTTTATACAATTTGTGTGTGTGTGTGATTTGGATTTTTAACGTAACTGTAACAATTTTTCAGTCATATCGCTACAATGGCTGCAGTGTGACAGTTTATAGTGATGTCTAGCACCGGGACATCATGTCACAGACATGTAGCATGATGTCCCACCCTGTCACATTTATCGTGACACATAGCCGACGAGATCTAATACTAACCTCTTAATGCTGAGCGCCAAGCGAGGCAGATGTTAGTACCATTTTTTTATAGAGTCTTTAATATGGCTCGGCCGGGGATCGACCCCACGACCTCCCGCATCCGAGGCGGACGCACTAGCCACTAGGTGACCGGGTGGGACATCGTGCTACATGTCTGCGGTATCATGCCCCATTGTCAGACATCAATATAAACTGCCACAAGGCAGACAATGTAGCGATATGACTGAAAATTTGTTAAAGCTACGTTAAATAAATACAAATCACATTCATATAAATTTGTTTATGTGTGATAATTTCTTTGTGTGCTTGCCTGTATAGGGCAGAGATGAGACGGTCAGAAATGCATCTTGGCATGAGAGACCGCCCACATAGATCGACCAGGACAGTGGAGCATCTGAGAGAAAATCAGCATGAAAGGCATTCTTACAAAGGTATCTTACATTGTCTTACACAATTCTTCTTTCTTTATATTCATTTGCTATTGAACCGTTGTAATTATGGCTGATGATGTAGCTTTTTTTGTGTGGATGCAAACAAGCTAGTATCTAGTCAGACGATGTCATGAATCCTGTACATATTATGACAGCCATCTTTACAAACATATTATGCCGTTCTCGAAGTGCACATGTCACCGCCTTCAGTTTTTTTCTTCTTCTTAGGGTAGAAAATTTATCATTAAGTGCATTTGGGCATCTAATACACAACAATTGTCTTTTTCAGTCTGTCGTTTTAAACCGTATGCACGATATGTATCTATGTATGCACATGTATGTATGTATGCACATGTATGTATGTATGTATATATTTATGTATGTATGCACATGTATGCATGTATGTATGTATGTATGCACATGTATGCATGTATGTATGTATGCATGTAGGTGGGTAGGTAGGTACGAATGCTAGTATGCAAGTATACACACATGTAGTTCTCCAACTAGTGAACGAGCGAATAAATAATATCCAGGTCGATTTAATCTGTTACTATATTTCGCACTATTTGATAGTTTTTCGCTTCTGAGTCTTTTAATTAAGAAAGCTTGGTGTCTTAAAAATAACCCCTTAATGCTGACAACGATAAAACTAACCACACACACCCCATACTAGAACCATATACTATTACAAGGACTGAATTTTAAAACAGAATATGATGAAGACTGATATATTTTATAACTTTTTTATCATTGCGCAAGAATGTTTTTTTTTCTTCAGCCAAAATCACATAACTAAAATTTATCATTTTTGCGACTGTATTCAGGCGATCATCATCACGAAAGAAGACTAAGACGAAATGGGAGACACAGTAGTGCTGAATCAAAAATTTGGGTTGAAAATTTCCTGCTCGAGCTTGCATTGCCTGTTGATGATATCGACCAGCTGCCTGTTATTCCACAGCATGATGATCGCGCTCTGATGACAATAGCCAAGTTCGTCACTTCCGCTACTCCGTAAAATATAGACATTAAAGGATCTATTGATCTGATAATTGTCTTTGACATTGTTAATAAGAAATAAATTATTTTCCTATTTAGTAATAACTTGTTATCTTGATTTGATAGCGGAAATTATTTCTCGTAAACTCAATAGTCATGCACATGAAATATTAAGTGACATGTAAGATACGTGTTCCGTGTCTGTATTCTAGATTTTAAGATATACAAACATTCGATGATGATTGGCTTTGCAAGGAAAAAAAATCTTTGCATACGTGATTTTAACTTTATACTCATATGTTATGCAATTATGTTGATTGTTATCGAGATAGTTTATAAACAAATCACGAAGAAAAAGAAGGATATGGATAAAAAAAAGAAATATATCATCGTCATACCTAACACGATTATCTGTTAACATTCAATAAAAATCAGGTACCAAACATTTCCATGTCTTTAGACACGGGATCATTGAAAAGTTGCCTGATTCTGTAAAGAGATTGCGTTTGAAAATACAGTAGGCAGAAAACTTAATTTCAGATTCTTTTTTCTTACAGTGACATCACCGATAGGATGCAATCAAACGCGACTCAAGTAATGGGGTCAACGAGGTCATCGTATATAACCTCTCCACCGTATGATCAGGTATTTACAAATGTTTGTATAGCAGGTGAACACTATTTTTATTATGATACTTTAAAATGTGTTAACTGTTTATTTATTTTTTAGTTATTTTATAGTTTAAAGAGTATATTGTGCAGGTATTCAGGTTGATTGAGTGGATCACCTTTACGGTAGGAATTGATTTAACTGGATTGTTTAAGGACATTAGTTGCAGGATTTATTTAAGATAAAACGCAAACTAACTAGTTATTATTTGGTTTGGGCGTTTTGTGCAACACACCAACACTTTTTAGAGTGCCATGCCACGGCAAGTGAACAACCTTGTCCAAGGACATTATATGGTAGCTGATCTAGTCTGTTCGTTGGTGATAATCAAATCTGTACCCCCTAGGTGTAAGATAACAACGGGATTTCGGATTTTTAACAAAACATCTTTGATGACTTGAATGAGAAAAGAAATATGATTAATACCTGCGTGTATAAGATCCAAATATTTGACAAATTAACATAATCGGTACGAACCTAATAATGAAACAAATTTAACAAATAAACGACCTAATACAGTACAAGGACAAAACTGAATGATTCACATCGATTTTACACGAAGGAAATAAATTCGCGTTTTACTCAAAAATTAAAAATGAATTCACTCAAACAGCGAAAACTGCGGTATTTTACTCAAATAGCACAATGATGAAAACAGAAGGACAGATATCGTACAAAATATGTTGGTACTAAATGGTACTAACAGCTTCCTCATTTTGGCGCTCAGCATCAAGAGGTTAGCATTAGGACTGGTCGGCCTAGTGTCAGAATAATGTGACTGCGTGCGACATCGTGGTACAGTGCTTGACATCACTAAACTACCACACTGCAGACATCGTATCGATATGACTAAAAAATTGTTAAAACTACGTTAAAAATCCGTATCACACAAACACACACACACACACACACACACTATCTTTAAAATCCCAAAACACTGGGTATTACAAACCCAAAAATTATACCACGGCTAAAAGATTACCAGTACTGGTCAATCAAACGGTCAGTATTCCAGGTAGTCATCAACGAACATTAAATTCCTTGGTCAGTCAAGCAATCAGCGCCCACCTATCGGTCAGCAACACGCGATCATCTGCTACTCGACCAGCAACACTGTTCACTCAGCTCTACGGCTGCTATGATCAACTTCTATGGTTAGCTCTACAGCTGGTACCTCGTTGACTCCGATCAGCTGAAACTACATCTAACATCGTGTAATATGAATGACACGGGCATATACGATAACACGTAATGATGTTATATACGTTAAGTTATACAAATTACATTATCGGTACATTATTACAAAGCAACAAACGGGTTCAGAAGCGAAAATAAATTGGTCCGATAAGAATCCTATGGCACAAAACGTTTTTTTAATATAATGCAGCTTTATTGCTAATATAAATATCTTGCCAAGTCAAAACAAGAAAAGAAAATATTTGCATTATAATACGGAAGCTGAAGCTAAATAGAAATATGCAAAAACAAACGTAGTAGTACAACAGTTATAACATATAAACAAGAAATGAATCAATAACTCACATACTTCTACAGCTGAAGATGTGAAAGTCCATAAGTAGACCGCTAGCTAACAAGGCATTCCGTAATGTGAAATTTTAGTCTTACGGTGAGACATTTACACAGACAATGTACGCAGCCATACATCGTCTGTACTCTGGAAGTATTCGGTTTTTCCCACTGAAAGCACTTCGCACGTGCGGCATAGGATGAACCGAACTCACTGTTTCGAAATATTGTACAATATATATATATATATATATATATAAATCGCAATCGAGCATAGTTGTACACAAGAAACGAAACGCGAGTACATGTATTTAATAAATAAAGGGATTTATACAAATCTGTGACACTAGGCAGGAGTCCAACACATTGACCACTGAACTTTGCGGTTTCTGTATCATCTGGACAAATCATTCCTTTTGTATAGAGAAATGTAGAACTTAGACAATGAAACTAAATTCAATGTGTTGTCATATATGTAAATAATTCCTTCCTTTAAAATCGGTCCCTGAAATTTTTCTGCGGCATCCTCCCAAGGCTGGTGTAACACAAAAAGCGATTTGCGTGAACTATTAGTCGAACTGAATTCCCCTACTTTCTGTCATTAAAAGACAGGATTGTATGGTATGATTTTTAGACTGGTTTCTGTTTCTAAGCGTTTGCTCATGAGCGCAGTTTATACAACAGAAAATCAGCTGGTCCGTAATATTTAGAAACCATCTGGAGGAATAAGGACAGAGTGAGCTCTAGGCTTGAAACACACAAATCTCAAAGAAAGGAACATTTGCTATTTCATTTAAATAATATTATTAAACATAGCAATGGTCGCTTGTAAAATATTTTGCTTATTTATCTTGTAGAACGAAAAAGTAATATATATATATATATATATATATATATATATATATATATATATATATATATATATATATATATATATATATATATATATTACTTTTTACATAGCTAAGGGTCGATGCAATTTATAATGATTTAAAGAATGTATAAGCTGTTATGCCTAGTCTTGTTTCTCCTACATGAATATATATATATATATATATATATATATATATATATATATATATATATATATATATATTACAAAATTACAAAGAAATGTATGGGAAAATCAATCTGTTGCTGATAAAACAATATCTGAATAACTACCTAAATATCCATCAAATTTCCACTCATTAAGGTCATGCTATTCTAGTTTATAATACATGAAAAAATTGTATTTTGGTCAGTGATTTATTTCACTTGGACACAATTGTTAAGATTGCGTTTGTTTACTCAACAAATAGACCTAGTGACCTGTTTACGATAGTTCATAAATCGCTAAAGATTTAATATCTCGTATAAATTTTGTTCATTTAATATTAAAATTATATAATGATTTTACTTTTTCCTGAATTTATTAGACACTATAGTCGCAACCACATTAATGTTCGTCTAATCTACACACAGTTCATGGAACTACGATACATTTTACGTAACAAGTTACGATATATCAGTGATTTCATGCTTTCACGATTGCACTATTTGCGGTTGCGCAGTAACCTTTTATTTTGTAAATGTAGAAATCCTTAAGAAAATAAAAATTACATGTTCTTTAATAAGAAAACTAGACGGTCGTATTAGGAGAAATGTCATATGCAGCAGAAGTAAATCGTACTGGGACTGAGAACTTTCACAAGTCCTACAAAGACTGAATTTCTTTTTTTTAGGGACATGAGAGAAATATTGAGGTCAAGGTGTCTAAGCCTGAAGCAGACAATGGGTTTTCCACAGGTACTGTATCAATTTGTCAAGTTTAATTTATATGATTGCTTATACGTTCGAACTTTTGGGAGCATATACTTTAAAATATCGAGACAGGATGACAAAATCAAGGTGAACATGTCTTACTATTCTAAATGACAGGACAATCTCTTCTCAGCAGAGTTTCTTTTTTATAATGCCCATTCGTTAAACACGTTGGCTTGATACTATAGGGCAAGTGTATCAAAGATACTTTGACTTACAAGTCTCTTAATTAAAGCAACAGAGTCAAACGCTTTCATACCAACATGGATATATTGTGTTAACCCCCTCATGAGAGAGAGAGAGAGAATAGCTACATGATCATATTCCTAATATGTATTTTTAATTTTGTTTGTAAAAAGTATGGCTGGTTGTATAAATTGCTATTACATTTCATATCATTTGTAATATTGTTTGCTCGATTTAAATACTTATTACATATAAATAAGACACATTAACAGCACAAAGTAGTACAATATTGATCCTAACAAAATAATTGTGGTCCTTTACAAACGTATGGTACAAATGTTTTTAAAATGTATGCATGATACATTTTCATACAAAATATGGTTAATCATTCATTAAAACAAGTTAATTATCTTACTCCCTCTTTTGTTAAAAAAATATCTTCAATTTTTAAAAATCTTTTCAGCACTTTCGCATCTAAAGGAGACAATCCAATCCAAGTGGACAACGATTTCCATTAAAAGCAGAGAAACTGTTGTTCAAGAGGTGATGCACTTTTATGAAAAATGTCCCGGTACAGCGATGCACAAACTGGGCGTGAAATTTGAAGGGGAGAATGGTCTTGATGTTGGAGGAGTAACGAGGGATATGATTGGTTCATTTTGGACAAAGGCCTCACAGATTTTCTTCCATGGCGAAGACATATTGGTTCCTTATTTAAGATTGGAAAAAATCAGAAAAGCAGGAAACGATTTCAGAGTCTTAGGGAGAATTTTATCACATACAGTGGCTCTAACAGGAACGCTGCCATTTAATATGTCTGTCACGAGCCTGTTTTCCGTATTTAATAGCGGCATGTCAAGCGTGTCTGACCCAGAACTTTTACTGCAGGAGTATTTAATGTTTGTGAGCAGAGAGGAAAGACAGCTGATAGAGAAAGCTTTCTCCGATTTCACGAGTCTCTCAGAAGATGAAATGGATTTTTTGGTACACTTACTAGAAAAACACGGTCACAGATGCCTGCCAAGAAAAGAGAATGTGAAGGAGAAAATAACTGATATTGCTGCCAAAGTTTTAGTTCATGATCCCACGTATTATTTACAAAAAATGAAAGAAGGTATTCCAGAGAGTCATATGGAAGTATTTTGGAGCCGTCTATCCAAAAGCGATTTCAAGCAGCTTGTAGAACAACAGAATCCTACTCCGGAAAGAGTGGCGGAAATCTTGACCCCAGCTGAACTGTTGACTCCGAAAGAGACTGAAGTTTACTCTTATCTCGTAAATTTTGTAGAAAGGCTGGATAAGCCATCATTGAGAGTATTTCTGCAGTTTGTTACTGGCTACACAAGGCTACCAAAGGATGGGATAAAAATCAGTTTCAGCCATGAGCTTAGAGGAGCTTTACGACGCCCTATCGCTCATACATGTTCCAGCCAACTAGATCTGTCTGTACATTATAGGAGTTACACAGACTTTGTCATAGAAATGACAGCAATTTTGGATAATCCATTGTCCATGTACATGTATATGGAATGATATATATTAAACAACTCAGATAAGGAAATAACTCCTTGTGAATCAATAGTGATTGATACATATGGAACGTGCCCAGTCACTGCCAAAACAAAATAATGATCGAAAATAATGTACAAAAATAATATATGTTATTATATGCTCATTGTTTTCTCCGTTAATTTTACATTGTCAGAATCGTTCAGTAGTTTTCGATATTGCACACCTTCATATTGCATTCACGTGCATAAAGGAACTAATTGCTATTGTAAACAAACAATTGACGCAGACGCCAGCACTTTCGATTTTCTAAAGACATCATATACACTCGCGTAGTAGGCGCTTTACATTTTGGTTGATAAAATTTGTTTCTGCATGAACTAAAGCAGATGTTTCGTGGACTGCAACATACCAGCTGTTTTGGCACATTCCGCGTTCACATTTTTATATGAAGTTTCGGATTTAGGCTTGCTATACAGTATCCTTAAAAATAACATGCAAGTGACAAGGCACAAACTTGTCTTTTTTAGCTGGTAATAAGAATGGCAAAAAATGTACTTACAGTTTTACATACAGAATTTCCTCAAAATGTAATTTCTTAGTTCTGCAAATCCGAATTACATGAGCCATGTCATGAGTTCTCAAGCTTTATTACACATTTCGAAATTGAACCGTAATTTCGACTATATTCCAAGTGCAATTACACACTCCTTACGTCACTTAAAATGAAATAAACATTAAATTCAATAGCGTTTTTTTATAACTGCAATTGAAAGACTTCACATTTTCCCCACATTATGACCGCTCCAGTGACCTAGTGGTTAGAGCGTCCGCCTCGGATGGGGGAGGTCGTTAATTGGATATTCCGCCGAGTCATATCAAAGACTTCCAAAAATGGTACTTACAGCTGCCTTATTTGGCGCTCAGCATTAAGAGGTTAGTGTTAGGACTGGTCGGCCTGGTGTCAGGATAATGTGACTGGGTGGGACATCGTGCTACATAACTGCGGCATGATGTCTCAATGCTAGATGTCACTATAGACTGTCACACTGCAGACATCGTAGCGATTTAACTGAAAAAAAACCATCTACTTTCAAGAGATTTTCTACTAGCCGAATGCCTAGTTGTGTTAGCAAAATTGTTTTTAATTGGCTTTATTGCTCGCGCATGAGCAGAAGGGTAAAAGTTGGAATTTTATTTTGCTTAAATGACCCATCATTTTCTTATCGTGACTACTATTTATTCCAAATGCCCACCTTATCCTACTTTTTGCAAAGGTTCACCTGTCTGTGTGCAGTTCAGACCGGTCTGCTTTAGATCTGAGGCAAAAAAGTCTAAAATTCGGACACATAATCGGATTCCGGCCACGGGCGAATTTGGGTGAGAGAAAAAAACTGGTCGACAGAATTAGGTTCCTCTCTCTGAATTTTGTAGTGCAACTAAAACGTCCACCAGATTATTTGGTATCATTGTAGAGCTACATCTGTCTATCTTTCTATAATTCTACCCATTTTAATGTATCCTACATGACCTTGACATTACAGAGCTCGGCAGTAGGCTGCTACCTCCTGCCACGAAAACGCGGCGCCATGGTTAATGAGTTAACCAAACACAAAACATTTTCATCAGTTTTGTTCATAATGAAAATGACCCATATGTATTAATTCACTTACAAATTATCTTTTTATTACCATAGGCAAAAGTATAAATACTATCAGGAAGAATACATTTCGTTGCTATCTGGAGGTGACAAACTTGTTTTGTTAAGTGATTGTCAGTCATTTGGTTCAGTATTACTTTTAACATCATCATAAATATTAGCATTTATTTATAATACTCAGAATTACTACGATATGATACCTTTAAGTTGGTATAACAGAGTTCATGCATTAATAAGCTAGATAAATCTAATATTGTCTGACCGGCATAGATATATCTATTTAGTGTAAACAGTTTGTTGCTCTCTGGAATGAGGCAAGGTTATTATTTAATGTTTTCGGATATAAAGGCTGAGCCTGCTAATAAGGGTCATATTTTATATTATTCATCTGCTCTAACTAAATCAACATATATGCTCGTTCGAAGAATTTCCATTGTTTTATCAAACACGCGTTATTTACTACTTTAAAAAGTCAAAATCGTTCTTAGAGTTCATTCTAAGATTAGTAATCAAGATAATGTATGGGGATAACAAAGGATTGTGGTGTTTGGTAGGGTTGGGGTGGGATGCTCCCAATATATTATTTAAATTACTATGGAAGTCCTACCCAGGCTCGATTTTGTAGGAAGTGAAATTAGTGATAGAGAGGGGTAAAGCTCAGATCCCCCAGCCAGCAATGCAGACGGTTAAATTATTGAGAACACAAAGGTGAAATTCAAAGGAATAACAATTTAATACAATTCAATATTCAAATGATAATCATTTCCCAATCACTCTTTTTCCTCTCGACCAAGTGATAGCCTATTGCGTGCTGTGATTTATAGTGTGAGATCGTTTATCCACCTGCCCTTGTTTTCTACTCATCTGTATCTCTCTTATCCCGCCAATTCCTTCTCTCCTTCCGACTTCCCTCCTAACTCCTTCTTCTTCACTGCTCCTTCTCCAATTTCTCCTCCTCGACTCCTTTTCCTCTTCCTCCTTGACTCTTCTCTCCGACTAGACTTCACAATTGACGTCATCACTAGTCCTTATTCCGTCTCTCTCCTAGAGACTCGGTACTAATCCACACCGAAAGTCTGTCCCCTAAAAGCTTCCTGTGAAAACACAAGGACATTAGCATATTTCCTTAGCCATTTCGTCTCACACTAAACCAACAATCAATCATCAGATAAAGGCTATTACATTTGTCGGTCATGCATTCGTGCACATCGAAATACCCATACGCTCTTATATGGTAAACAACGTCGTAATAACAGCACGGCATCAACTGCTTATCATACAGACATCAATAAATTGCGTCACATCCGTATATATATTCTTAATTTCATTATACTGAACAATAGTACAGCAATCAGACGCATCTCTGTACATTACACTCCCACAAGTGTACACAAATATTCAAATATCCATATTAACTAATTTTACACACTTCAAACATTTTCCTAAGTTACAATTCAATTCAACAGTTGCAAAATCTAGAATATCACCTGAATAAATGCACTAGTTTACTACGAATTAACCAAATAGTGAATTACAATATTAATTCTAACTACGAGCTAGCAATCTACATAATTCTTAACATAGTCATAGCTCATTTCTCAAATACGCGTTTAAATTAAACACTACAAAAGTAATTCTACGTACTAACGATTCTAGTAATGAAGTATACATACTGCACATAATTACAATTACAATGCCGTAATATTCTACAACAATCGAGCAAATAACTCACTGACCTTTACGAAGCTTTGTCTTTCCTTAGAATGTCCTAAGTTTTCCCGCCAATTCACGAATGGCTTCCCGAGGTTATTCCTATAACTTCTCAGCACGATGCTTCACAATGACGGGGTTTCTAATCTAAAGTACTCAGTTAAATTCGGGTTGAAATGGTTGCCACACCCAATCTCAATTCCGATTGGATATCGATTTTACCCTGTTCGTTTCAACTTAGCAGACAATGCTCCGGCCGTCTGTCAACGTGGTGAGATTTACAAGGCCAATAAGGGTCCTTTGTTCTTGAACATAGCTTTCAACGTCCACATATGATTTTTGACACCCAAAAAGCTGGGCTCTCGTAACAATTAGGAACAGGTCCACTATAGCCGCGGAGTCTAGCATATAGACATGGCTTCTAACTAATTCCTTTGTTCTTGACTTAGTAATCGCGGACAGGCAACGTGGCAAGGATATTGCTTAGATTATGGTACCATATGTATCTAGCCTACCTTTAAGCCAAGATGTTGTACAGATCTAGGTTCCGTAATGAAAATTGTAGTCAACTTTGTTCATTAGATCAAGAACTACATTTTAACAATTAATAATATTCGATTCGAAAACTTTAGAAAGAATAACCCACCAATCATTCAGCCATTCTTCTTTTGAATGCCATTTGTCCTGGACCTGGTGTATACCCTATGAGAATTATGTTAAAACCTGGATTCCAAATCGGCCTCCATCTTAAATGGATGTAAAACATTTTGCATTATCAATTTACATTAAAAGCAATAATGCGAATAATTTTCATTGATTATACTCAGCACAGTTTCTTCTCGGGTTTAATGACAGGATACGTATTAGGTTAAAGTCTGGAAAATAAAATATGGTTTCTCTTATATATTTGAATATAATAAAGAACAACCGGGAAATATAATAGACATGATAATGTAAGAAAATGGGCAACTTAATTCATTCATACGATCATAGTTCCGATTTCAATAAATCGTTAACTACAATTTTATCATAAAAAAATGTTTTAAGGAAATATTATATAATAAAGTACGATTTTAAATAAAGCAGCATCCCCATTAAATGAAAAAAATAACACTAGACAATAAAAAGTTCGAAATATAATTCAGTTGAATTTTAGAATTATATAATCAAACTTTACTTTTAATACGAATTTTAATTTTTCAGATGTCAATCGAAATAATATTAGTAAATAATTTAAGACATTTGTATATTCCAGGTAATATGAAAGGAATATTATTACCGCAAAAATAAATGAATTAGTGTTCCAAGAAATAGATGTATATGCCAATCAAATTAAAAATAAGATAGTATGAAAGTGATCCATTAATAATTTATAAGTTTTGATTAGCACATACTATTTTTTGCACAAATATAGTCCTAAACTGGCCCTTTCATACATTTACTAGGGCTATATTTATATTGTAATCAATTCCAAACAATGACGCCATAAAGTGACAAATTAGTCAAATTACAAACATTATCCATAATTTCATACCGGACAGCCACACTGTTTTACATAGCAACAGTTATATAAACCTTCGTTTTCTTCTATCCAATAACACAAATTTAGACGTATTTTGTTGACAGAAACAAACCCCATTAATTGATAAGGTGCACTGTAATTAAAATATAGATCTTTTCAAGACGAAGGAACGATACATAGAATCCATCACTATAACAGTTAAACGTCTCAGTAGAATATAATCTAAGTTCTAAATTGATCTGAAGGGACAAAAGCGTTGTAGATTGTAATATATGATTCCGTGTCAGCTATGTTCGTTTGAATATATTGCCTGTCTTTCTCTAGTACCAAATAACATTGTCATTTTTCAGAGGATCGGAAGCATCTAGCTCCGTTGTACCTGTTGAACTTTCATTGCTATATTTTCTTTGTCGGTCTCCTTGATGAAACTCGGTTTTGCCAGAAAAAAACATATTTCTTATTCTGGGACGTGGGTCTTCGCCACTGTTACCTTTACATGGAATCATGAGCCGTTACGATACCAGCCACAGTTGTTAAAATGTGTATACGATATCCTTGAGCACCATTATAGAACTCAAAAACGTCGTCACTTTTCAGTTTAATTTCGTTTATATATGTAAACCCACATATGTTATAGTACTTTCTGTGTCACACAATTGTGTTTTTACAAGGACCACAAATCCCCATAGTGTTCAGGAATGTTATATTTTTCATATTATGAACTAGTTCTACTTTAATATCCTATATGCAAAGTTAATGTTATAGTTATTGCAAGGTTACTTTTTTAAGCTTTATTGACTGCATGTTTAAGACATTGAAAGTAGAATCATTGAATACCATGAAGTGTCAAATCATGATATGTTTTCCTTTCATATTCTTAGATCACATGTCATATTTCTTGCCAACTCTTGATTTGGATATTCGTACCTCTTTTTATTCATAATAACCTTCTTTCTTATATTTTTCTCTCCGATACTGGTTGCCATTAATCGTTAAATATCATAAAAAATATTGTAATCCTTTAGTTTCAAAATATCATCCCATCTGTAACAAATTGTTATGTCTCTAAAGAGGGATGCTCTTCCTTTATCTTTAATAATTTAACAATTACTATCTCCTTTAACATTCATACCGAAATGAAGAAAAACTAGCAGGTACACTCAATAGATTGGGTCATATTCTATGTATCAGCACATGCAATTGTGGTTCAGGTCTTAGCATACTGACATTATACGTGATACAATGAGAAGCTACATTAAGACCTCTGATACCACTGATCATGCGTTCAATTACATTCACCTTATTCAGTAAGTGCATTGTTGTTCTAATGACGTCTTCGGAGTTTCAACTCTTCAGTAATTGCAAACCATTATTAGTAATTAGTTATTCTCTTTTTCAGTAATTGCAAAACACTATTGGTAATTAGTTATATACCTATCCTCCATCTTTATCACACCAGTACTAGATTCATAAGCGTACATTATGACCTTCATCATTCTGTTCATTCTCATTGTTTAAGTTTTCTCTGTAATTTCTTTGTACTGTACTGTTCCAACGACAAATGAATTTCCTCCTTGTCACTATGGACGATATCTCAGCTTATGTCATCTGATCAATAGATTTTATTTATGAATGTGTTACTTCTCTTTCATCTCACACAGTTTGCAAATAGTTGTATATACTATTTAATTCCATGAAAATAAATCCTGAGCACCTGAAACCTTATTCGTCTTATCCTCTATATGTTTATGCAGTTCTGAGACATTAGTTCTATGGTGTCCAATTTATTTATATCCTATATGCAAAGCTAATGTTATAGTTATTGAAAGGTTACTTTTGTTTAGCTTTATTGAGTTTATTGGTTTGTTCTATCCATGTCTTAACACCTCTCTAATTACTACCTCCGCAGTTGAATACAAAATCTGTTTATTGTTCCTCTAAATTATTGCTGGAAATCTCCATCGAGGTAAAGAGACTATCACAGTGGAGTACATCTCGTTTAAATAATGGCTAGTGTTGCTGATTTTTCTTATATATAAAAATCAACTATAAAAGAACAAGCAATCAATGTTTCTAATTCAGTAGCTAATCCGTGTATAGATCTTGAAATATTATATCTTTTGAAGCAGCAGGGAGGGCGAACAGACCACGTGGTTGAAATATAATTTGCTTAAAACAAAACATCACACCAAAAAAATATCAAGTTTGATAAATATTTCGCAACGTATGTGTATCAACTCCATTGAACCCAACTAAAATATTACAGTTGTCTCTGATTTTGTTATTTGTGTGTATCGCTGAGTAACATAAATCACATCAGTGTTTTTATGTCATCCGCGTGAGAATATTCCAGCAGGATTTTATTGTTTGTCCAGCATCATATCATCGTATACAACCAAATTATTAATAAATCCTTCAATAGAATCAGTAGACGGTGCTTCATCAATATCGGTTATAAACTCGATAACATCGTTATCTTTGTCCAATAATTTTGCGTTTTCATTAAAATCTGTAAGCACATCATAACATCGTTGATCATCTACTGACGGTGCTACAAAATACAACTTATCTCATTTTAGCCATCTCATTATAAGATTAAGTAACAACTGCGTCTTTCCACTTCCAGATGGTCCTATTATTATCATCCTAATCGAGTTCGGTAACGCAGGATGGTGTTTGACAGGTTCTCGTTTTCGAGTCGCTGAGAAATCAATTATACCCATATTATATAGACATATGAATCTATATTGTTTACGCTGTAGAACTAAAACCCCAACTAATGATCTATCCACCGTTACAAAAAGAATGCGAGAATAGCATATGGTGGAAAATGTGCAGTATGTAACAGAAAAAAGTTTACTTTTTTACCTAAAATAGATGGTGGTGGTATTGCTAAATTAATATCAAAGTTCCCAGGCACTCCCTGGGCTAAATACTCTGGAGAAAAACATCTACCAGGATATAATTATTGCGGTCCTGGTACTCGACTTGATATCAGGCTTGATAATCAGGATCAACCAAAACCAGGCGAGGAACCAATAAACGATATTGATAAAACGTGTCATGTTCATCATGTAGCTTATAAAAGCAAAAACCTACAAGACAGACATATTGCAGATGTGTAATTGATTTATTCATTAAATTATATAAAAAAATAAAAATATAAAATAATCATTAGCTAACTGGTTAGTAAGATCCGCGATGAAAGGTAATTTAGCGCTAGGTGCTGATAATATATAATATGAAAGGTGGTTTACGATGACCACAACTGTTACAAATTGATCCTTGCAAGGAATTTCTTGGTCCAGTATCATCGTCGATGAAACAACATAATGTCAAAATACGACGAGGACACACTGCAATTCATCGTGATCAGGGAATTGTTGAACGATTTAATCGAACACTTGCTGAGCGGTTATTTGGATATCAATACGCGAAGGAATTTATTCAGGATACGAATGGGTGGCAAGATTACCAAATGTTATAACTGCATTAAATAATGAGATTACTCGAACAACCAACATGAAACCTATTTATGCAATTACAAAAAAAAATAACATATACCTACACAATTACGTATATTTTCATCACAACCAGTATAAGGTAATCAACCACTAAATGATTTTTATTTGAACTTGGTGAACCTGAAGGTGGGAAAAAAAGAGCGACTAATCCTCTTTGGAGTATTACGACGCACAAGATATCTAGCGTAACAAGATCCACTGGTAGACCTGCAATCTACAGACTGGATTCAACTGCTCCTCAGCGTGGATTTGTACGTGAACAATTACAAATAATTCCCGAGGACACACAATTACCACCCAAATCACTTAACTAGCACCTCTACGTCGATTACATTCAAGACAGGTCAACATAGTATTTTCTCGTGTATGACCAAGATTGATATTTTTTCTATCTACGGTAAATTGTCTTGGATCATTTTTCAGATACCACCACAGCATTACACCATTACAACTTGCACAGTGATTATTCTGTTGTTGCTTCAGTTTGTTAATAAATTTAACATCAAGATCAAAATCGCGTTTATTTTTTTGGTCACTTTGTTTATAACCAGCCAATTTTTTTCTTATTATATCATTATCGTGGTCATCATTGATCACTGACGAGCCCATGACGATTCTCCGCAGTTGAGATATTTTTCTAACTCGAGATACTGCAAGATAAACTAAGTTCGACCATTCGATCCTATCATCAGCGATCCAAACAAATGTATCAGTAATAGTCAATCCCTGAGATAAATGAATCGCCATCGCGTATCCAAGCATCCACGAGGAAGTATCAGCACGTAGAGCATCCTGAACAATATTGACATCAACTGCAACAATATCATTCAACACCAGATTCTGTTTCCCCTGTCCTGGTATATCAACGTCAATATTTTGACGTCGCGTATCTGCTGGTCGATAACATAATGGAACCGGCAATGTTGTAAACTTTTCTCGTTGTAAATGAAACAACTCCCGTTGAAGTGTATCACGAACTATCTTTCTACTTGCAACTATCAAATCGTTTGGTCTCCACGATTGTAAAAAGTTGTTCATGGGTGTTTCTGAAGTTATCTCGCGCATAATTTCACATTGAATTTTATTCGGTTGTAGTGTGATTAATATTTTTAATTCTCTTAAGTCTGCATCAAGTGCTATATGATCATCAGTTATTTCTTCATAGTAATCAACGAAATTTTTCAGCCAATCATGTGGAGATGGTCCATCTATAGGTGGTGGTGATCGCCGCACATTATCAGCAGTATTTCTTGTTAATAACCAATCAAGAAATGTTTTTAATGTTTCTGATGATACTGTACATATTTAATCCCAAACGATAATCCTCGGAATATATTTTTCTCCCATTCGATCAGGAGTCCATGCATCACCCTTCCATCAGAAGAAGCTGTGATAAGTGCACGAACTAACTCCTCGTTGTTTCATGTCTCGCGCGAGTCTTTGTGTAGGTGTTAGCACGATCATATCTGAATTCTGAAATAGTTCGATCGCTCGAGTGGTTTTACCAGAACTCCAGGTCCGTTTAGATAAACCGTTTTATTTCTAGTTATTGGATCGTATACCGAAGGTGCAGACGATAGCTTTAATATTTCATATTTTTTACAATAAATATCTTTAACCGCAACATCAGCGGATTCGGAATAATTATGTATATTTTCTTTTTTTATTCTCCACGAACCCCACGATGCACAAATGTCTAAATTTAATTTTTTAACAGTCCTGAATATCTTTTAGTGACATAAAACGAATCTGTAGCGACTCTGACAGCAAACTCAGAACTTTTATTTATCATCGATAATAAATTTATTGAAACGTACGCTAACATTGATGATCTCAAATGAGTATATTGAGGTAACTCACCGTCCATATAACTCACAATTGTACCTAGTTTATTTCCATTTGGCAAGAAAGCTATTTCTCGATTTATAAACGTGTTTTTATTCATTGTATCAGCGATTATAAAATCTAACTCAGCATCATCCATGATCAGTCTTGTACAATATCGTTTGTGATCATATGATCCTCCTTGGGTGAACTTGCCAATTATTTTCTACCAAGATCTTTTGCGATCTTAATCTCGTAATCAGTTTTGTTGGGGTTTTCATCATCAGAATACCCTTTTTGTTGTGGTAACCAAACTTCGGTTTGTTTGCGATATGATATAATTGCTTCACTTTCAATCAACGATATTATTATTTTACAATCAAACATATATCGTAATAGTATTATTGGTACCCTATTTGTTTCTGAAAAATGCCTACCGAACCAAACATAACAAATCGTATAGAGATCTTTGGCAAACTCGAATGATTCGACACAATCATATCCAGTCAGGTCAAAATCCGGTAATGGTCCATTTATCGATACTCGTGTCATTTCATGCGTCGGATGGCCGAATCTTTTAAAATATACAGAACAATCTCCGTATCCGAGAAAACTTCCCAGATAACATGCAACCATATCAACCGAAATAACATCTTTATGATCGTATTTAGTATTCCATAATCCACCATTCCCGTATTCGACACAACTCGATATTATATCATTGAGAAAATCAAATCTAGTTGGTTTCCACTAATTTTTCTTTCTAGCAAAATGAGCATCAACTGACGGAACAGTAAAACAGTTGCTCAATAGTTCGTCAGTATCATCAGTATATTGCAGCGCAAGATTTTTCGTTTTCTCGTGAAGAAGATCTGTTCGATAAATAACACCAGTCGGTCTTACAACCTGATCAAATTTACTTTTTTCTTCCATATCTGATTCGTCGTGTTCAGAACTTTGAAACAACCACACTGACAAGGATCATTTTTACTTATTTCGTTAATAGAATCAAACATATCTCCGCAGAAAAATTTAACAGTTCGATCTCGTGGAAATATTGGTACTGCGTTAGTCCACGCGTGTGCGTTATGATCAATAATTTTAATCGAAGCTCCTTTTGATTTATATTCTGATTCATATAATATTTCTCCAGTTATCGTCGCCACGGTTAATGGGAATTTTATTTTTTTTCCTAACTCAGCGACATCTTTGATAGACGCTCCGGTATCTTTAACCATTTCTCCCCAATCGTTTATTATTTTACGTCTTTTATCTGTTGAACCGTTTCCAAGAGTCGAAACGGTAAAATGTTCTGTTACTCGTTCAGCTACACAGTTTATTTTTGAAAATTTCATCGGTTTCAGATTATCAATGCTGGGTTTTTCATTTATCGGATAGATTCCATAAATAACTGCTGTTACAGGGTATGATCGTTCATAATACGGTTTGCCAATACCGGTCAATAGACCTGGTTTGGAATCTTTACTTAGTACGACAGTTTTTTATTAGCATGAACAGGATCATATTTGTCACGGATAATCCAATCATCTGTTTCTGTTAGCACGACAAATTTTATTCTGAAAAGATATTTTCGATTATCAAGATAGTTAATGATAGTTACCGCTTGTTTGTCGTTTATCGTAGCGTCGATGATATCTTTGTTACGTATAATCTTGAACGTTGACCAGACATGAGATGCGCCATCTGCGTGAAATTCTTTCTTGGAGTCGTAAATTTTATTAATCAAACTTTTATTTTTCGGATCAACGAGATCTCGCATCGGTAGGTCAGGAGATATTCTGTCGAGATTAAATTTATCTGCTTTCCAAGGCTTAATTCTGGATAATCTATCGAATTCATTCATATTATATTTCAAACAAGTATTTAAATTAAAATATTATATATACAATGTCTCGATGCAAATGGTTGATGATCGGTTCATTGACTCCCTGTAATAAATCCTGTAAAAAGGAATTCCGCGGACAACATTTGCAGAGCGTTCGTAGAGGTTGTTTAGGACCAATACCGAGCCTGCGATGTGGTGTTGGAATACGAGGAAAACACAGTTGTGTGCAAAATGTGTGTAAAAAATATCGCGAACTAAAAAGATACAATGATAAAATAAACAACAGTAACAACGCTCTAAAATCCGTGGAGGATTATCTAAGTAAGTTTTCAGACAGATTATGATTTAATCAAATAATATTATTATAATGAACGGAGAATTTGTGAAGCATCCTATAATAACGAACTACGAATCAAATCGTGATGGTATGATTAGAAACTGCAGGTTGAAAAAACCAGTTGGTTTTGTTATTAATACTGGTTATCTAATGTTTGGTGTTGGGAAGATAAAGTATTTCTGTCACTGATTCACATACGAGTGTTTCTTCGGGGTGATCAAAGATGGTATTTTTATCGATCACATCAACAGATGGTCTTTTTTTCGATCACATCAACAGTGTAAAAACCGATAATAATTTATCCAATCTTCAGGTTATTACACAAAGTGAAAATTCTACACGAGGAAGGACGGGTAAGTACATAAAGATTCCTAGAGCGATTAAATACTTCAATACATAGATTAGTCAAGAGAGAGTTTTTCAATCAAGCAATTCAGCTGAGAAATACTTTGATATTCATCCATATTCAGTATAAAAAGTCGCGGAAAATATATACAAATCCGCTTTCTCTAAAAATATAAGCAAAAAATTCTTTTCTATTATTGTTGATGAGATAAACTATCATCTTCAGCAAGTAATTACCTCGAATTATATTTATTAACAATTTATTTCATTTTGGGTCCGCATTTTACCCATATACTACTGATTTTTTCGACTTCAGCGAAGGGAGATAATTCTGTAAACATATAATTCTCCGTAGATTGTGATTTTTATGGTCGTAATTAGTTAATTAACCACCTACTTCGTAATTAACATCAATAATATGACAAGTAGAAGGATATTTATGGTGTCTAACTTACAAAATATAAAAATAACTGTGGTTACATCGTACAATATAGCAAGTTATTTTTAAATCTGTTCAGAACACGCTGTTTTAGTGCAGATATTTTACAATCTATTCATAAACCGCTGTTTTAGTGCAGATATTTTACACTCTATTCAGAAACCGCTGTTTTAATGCAGAAATATTTTACATCCTATTCGGAACCCGTTGTTTTAGTGCAGATGTTTTACGATCTATTCATAAACCGCTGTTTTAGTGCAGATATTTTACAATCTATTCAGAAACCACTGTTTTAATGCAGAAATATTTTACAATCTATTCAGAAACCGATGTTTCAATGAAGAAATATATATAACTTACAATCTATTCAGAAACCGTAACTATATAATAATTTCTGAAACGTATGTATATCAGATGCTTCCGTAGCTCATTGCGAACGCGTCCGACTATGAAAATCGAGGTCTGGCGATCGAGTCCCATGACTGACAACTGTCGGTGGTTACGCTTATTTGCGATTTTATAATTAATTGGGGGTTACGCTTAAAAGCCTCGACAGAAAAAATCACCCTTCCACCACGTCACCAGTGGTGGATACATGTTTTGTATCACCCATGGGCTGATTATTGGGGGGTGTCAAATCTGTTGAGTGTTGAGAAGGTCCCCGTATATTGTGTGCTGTCCTTACTGTAAATACTTGTAAATATGTAAATACAATGCTGTAAATATGCTTCTATATGCACTGTGCCGTCCTTACTGTAAATATGTAAATATTATAAATACTACGTGTTGTGCCGTCCATAATTAAAATTTACATGTTGTATTGTCCTCTAAGCTTGCTAGAATGCGGTGGCAATCTAGAAGTTTATGGAGATTATATTTTTGCTGTCCTTATGTGTGTTCTCTAAACTTGCTAGAACAATAAAAAAGTTTTTTCTGATAAAATAAATTATTTCTGATAAAATAAAATAATTCTGATGAAATAAAAAATATTTCAAAATAATTGATTTGTATAATTTTGAGCAGCAACCACCCCATCAGAATTACAAAATTGATTGATTTTGTTAATTTTGACTACCTAACTACATACCGGAAATAACAATCTGATCGATTTACATGATTTTCAGTATCAACCACCCCGTCAATTTCAGAATAAATAAAATATTTCTGAATAAATAAAATATTTCAGAATAATAATAAGATATTTTTTGTAGCATTTTTTGCAAAACTGATCGATTTACATGATTTTGACTACCTAGGTACATATCAGAATTAACAAACTGATCGATTTACATGATTCTAAGTATCAACCACTCCATCAATTTCAGAATAAAATAAAATATTTCAGAATAAATAAATATTTCAGAATAATAATAAGATATTTCTGATAAAATAATATATTTCTGATAAAATAAAATATTTCTGATATAATAAAAATATTTCCGATAAAATGAAATATTTCTGATAAAATAAAATATTTCTGATTAAGGATCATTACGATAAAGGTCTTACGACTTTACATACAGATTCACAATTAATTCCTCTCCCCGTAGGTCAATTAAGCGTCCGAGTTAGTCAGTGAACTTAAAATTTATTCGTGTTAACATATTAGTATGACACCGCAGATAAACAGGATTACTTGGTTCTCGCACGATTAAACTTCCAGGGGGGAAGTTGTGGTGTGAACGTGTATAAGATATATCCTTGTTTAGCCTGATTTGATTTTCCAAGGTCTATTTGATAGCTGCCATCGATCATATCACAAACTAGATTATCCGCGATTGTCGATGTTATATTAACGATTCCGGGGAATACATGTCTACCGCCTCCGTATGGATCATTATTGTATCTAAGAATAGTTGCTGGTGGTACTGTTTTTCTCCACGCAGCTAGTATTTCAGTAAAGTTTTCACTGATGATTTTGGTGGTAGCTTTTTTTAGTTCGTCTGCGTTACACCCGGCAAATTTAAAATTTACCCGTGTAGCTTCTATCAACGAATATGCGTTTAAAAACTGTTGTTTAGACCTAAATTGATCGTCATCAATATGATTAATTATTGCCCGAATTAATCGCTGGTTAATATATTCCATGTCGGACGCGAGCTGATTTAATATTTCAATATTTTTGATGATTTCGCTGCGTGAACTTGCTATATAAAAAATATGTTCTTGGAAACTTTGCCGTAGAAGCTATAGATGTATTTTATGTTCTTTATTGATTTCTTTAAAGTATTCAATAATTTGACTTCAGCAAACATCCATTTTTCTTTTTCCTCCTTCTTCTTTTCCTCTTCCAGGAACTAATTCAATAGCAAAATTCCACTGAATAATATTCTTGATTAAAAAATAAAAATTCGATATCCACCGTTGCATTTTTTATATCAAGTAAATGTTGTTTGTATCATGGGGTAATTTCGTGGTATGATTGTTTGTCCGTGACACAATCATACTTTTTTGGTTCTGGTAACGGTGATGGTATCGGTGGTGAGATGTCAGGCCATCCCAACAACGTTCTGATCGAACTCTGATAAATATCAACGATGTAGTCAGGAGCGTTTATTTCGATTGCAGGAGACAGTTTGGTTCATGGACTGTTATTGATATTTTTGACTCGTTTCCGGTTATTGATTTTATTCTGTGCTGAAATTCATCGTTGATTTGTTCAATCTGATAACTACCAGTTGGTATTCCAACAACCTGTTAATCGGGAGTTTCATCGGGTTTGTTTTTATTAGCAAATACAAGTGAATTATTTGCTGGTGTACCACCAAATGATTTCGATCTGATATTTGGCCAACTGTGATATACTCGTAATTGCGCTAGTGCAATTTCTTTTACTGGAATTGCAGTTGGAAAATTAATACTAAATTCAGGATTAGTCGAACTTACTGAGATCATCGTGGTCTTGTGCGAGGTTGTGTTTGTCACGATCTGCTGGAGTAGCTCTACTGATGTCATTATTAACATTCGTACCTTTAATACCAGCGCAGTTGTATATTTTAATCATCTCTGAAAACTCGAAATCAGATATAATTCCATCACTGAGACTTGCTGATAACAACGAAGATAATTTGGAGTATGCGACCGTCGCTGTGTGTAATTTGATCATGTAATCGGATAATTTTTCATTCGTGCAAGTACATAATTTTTGCGATAATATTAACAACACCTGCAATCATTGTTGTAGCAGAATTCCAGATTGTCACGGCTACTGGTGCCATCATTGTCATTGTTGATAATAACACACCGGTTCCAGCAACAACAGCGGATACTGAATATACAATCACGTCGACAATAACTAGTCGTCGTCGATATTTTTATTTTTACTGTATATTGTTCGACGATATCTTTCAACGCTGCTTGCCATTCACGCGCTCGATTATATCTAAAATTTTGAACGTCGATTGGGGTACTCATTATTATTTTATGCAGTAAATAATTGAGGTGTTTCAGCTACAAATTCCAAACACCACCAGTAAGATGCTGCGTTTAATGCTTTTTCAGCTGCTTCCAGCATACATTCTTCTTCGGTTCCTTTATTTAATACAACAGACACAAACCCGGAAAACCTATCAGTTGAATGTCGCCATAGATACTTTGTAAATATCTCAAATTTTGCAGCGCAGAACACAGGCAGCCTGTACACACCAGTGACTGTTGAGGTATATTTGATAGTTTTATTCTGCACTGACCATGTTGCGAATCCCGATGATACTATGTACACGATGTTGGTAATATGCCCGGGAGTAACTCCGGGTGGAATTTTAATCAAACTGGTTTTATTAACGATCACCGGAATCCCCGTTACGATGTCTTCTTGTGTTTTTTTTTAATCGTATCTAACGGTTTTTTTATATCAGATAGTTTTGCGTCAACGGTCAACGGATTACCAAAAAACTCATCTGCGGTTTCGTTAAGTTTTCTAAAATTTCTACGGAGATTTGTAAAAGCCTTTCCGTGAACATCATACTCGGCCCGCGACGTGGATAATTTACCATCTACGGTGTTGTAGTTGGTGTCAACATATTTTTTCGTTGCTGCATCTTCGTCGGATGTTGGATCCCTCAAAACTGCTATCTTATTCCCGTTCATGCTGAGTTCTCCCGTCATTTTGTCACCGGTATTTTTCACGCGATTAGCAACGCTTCTTGTAATTTCATCTCTGATAGTTGTAAACGATAGACTTGAATCCCTGATTTTTCCGCTGTCAGTAAACACAGGCATATTATCCGTGACCGCACCGAGTACTCGTCGAACTATATATATCATTCCATTTGATATTGCTGGTCTTTAGTTTACCATATCGATCCTGAAAAATAACAACCTCATCTGGGTCAACTTCAGCAAGATTCATAATATCAGCGATTTCATCTTTAGTCGCGTACTTCGACAGATCAATGTCATCTTTCTTTTTTTTAACGCCGGTAGAAGAAGATGTTCTTCCGTAAATATCAACCATTATATAAAATCTAAGATCTGTTTAAAACGAATCGGTTGCTTGTATAATCATGCACGACTTTATGTGGCGGTTTGGATGATTTTGATATAGCATCGAGTACATTAATTACTTCACGGCCACATTTTGGTGGATCTGTCATTGATTGTGTGTGTAGCGTTGAATACGAAACTTGCGCCTGAAGTGGCGCGACATACTTGATAAACTCACGTGGTCGACATAACCTGTATGAATAAAAAAAATCGATTCCACGTGGATCAACAGCGTATGATACCCAATGAGTACCGGGTCCTGAATTCGAGTCGAGATTAATAATGCCTGTTTCGAGTTCATTCGGTTGTTTCGGTAATTATCTCGCATAAAAACACCTCTGAAGTTTTTTATTTTTAGTTGTTTAGCAGCATCAAGTAAATCAAAATTTGACATCGGTGTGAAGTTTAGGTTCCTGGAATCCTCAGACCTTTCCCTAGATAGGTTCCTGGTAATCTTAGGCCTCTCCCCAGTTAAGTTCCTGGTAATCTTAGACCCCTTCCCTTTTTTATATCCTTTTCCTGTCGCTTTCTTTAGAGCCATTCCAGCAGCTGTTCCAACAGCACCTAACGCAGCTGCTTTTGCTACGGCTGGAGCGTCAGCAGCTATTAACGCTGGTATTGCTGCAAGAAGTGGAAAAATACCACCTGTTTTAACCATGTCCTTGATGGCACTCGGAGAAAGAACAAGTTGAACTCCAATTTTTTATTTCATTGCTTTATTGAAGTGTTTAATTTGATTTTTGGTTAACGATAGTTTATTTGGACCACCACTAGAAATCTGATCTTGTTTTAACGTTATTTTTGTTCCGCAGTTTTTTGTTGAATTTTATTGAAATTTCTTGATCTGACCGTGAGTCAGAGTTACGTTACCATGATTGGATGACATTTTATGATAAATACTTGCCACGCTCCAAATAATGATTATTGATTTTCCACTGGTGCATCAACAATTTTCATTCGACCACTACCACCTTCAAGTAACATCACTTTGTCGCTGAGTATAACCGCGATTGCTCTGTAAGGACCATAAACAACTGGTGGACCTCGAGTTCTGGCGGGGTATTATCATGAGCTCGGAAGTGTATATCAACGACAGATTGTTTGGATAAATCAAGATGCTCCAGCGAAAAGTAATAAATCGGATACAGTTTTGTAAAATCTAACTGTGGTATTTGCAGCCCTGTGTCTATGTTTAGATCACGTCCCACAAATGTCATGAAACGATGATATGCGCGTGCCACATGATTTATGGTATAATTTAATGATATATCTTCAGATGGTTCTTGTTGTCCGTTTATCCTCAACGAAACCTCGCTAACACCGAAATTGTCAAATATCATATGTGAACGTTCCTGACTATTCAACCGATTATTATTTTGCAGCGCAATAAAAATATGTCGTGGCGCAGAAACACCTTGATGTGATGCTATATGTCATGTAAATATACCCCTAACGGTACTTTGAACAGCATCTGTGGTTACTGTTAACCATGATAGCAATGATTTACCGCCTTGATCCATAAAAGACAATAATTTTTGTTCTTCTATGACCGATGGAGTTAATACCGGAGTTTCGTTATATTTACTCTACCATTATCAGCAACACCATCCCCTTGCCAGATCGCACCATTATTATCACCTTTTCTTACGAGTACAACTGTGTTTCGAACTCCAAAGATGACTTTTCTAACATCTCTGCAAAATCCGAAGATATGCGACAGCGGAATCGCACACGAAAAATTTCTATTATTTCCTAACAACATTGCTCGGCGTGTTGCAAATCCTAAGTTGTAATTTCCATTAATACCTTTTATAATATCAAAAGCAGCACCTGGTCTATCTTCGTATCCAGGTTCAGCTGGTTGTGGATCAGATGCAGTATTTCGTGGTGTTTGTACCTTAATACACTGAATATGATCAGCGTGGTTGGTAATATCTTTAGCAAACATCATTGATGGACCAGCTGATCTTGTATAATCATCAGAATATCTCCCTAGACCAAATATTGTTGTAGCAACATCGACATCCTTCTGAATCGATTCGATATTTCTTTCATCAATCATGTATATGGCGCTATCAAATAATGCCGTGATCCCGTTGTTGACAAAACCAACTCGTGCATTGGCATCGTATGCAGTACCATCCGCCTTTACAAGTTTACCTTCTACTTCATTAAATGTCTCAGCGGGTAAGAAATATCTACTTGTATCCTGAACTTGAAGTTCGATACGCCCTTGTTGATTTGGTTGTTTTGCTTCATAGGAATAAAATTGATAATCACGTACCGATTCATCTTTGAGGACCGGTTCATCCATCTTAAATGCTGAGTCGGGTATACGTTTAAACATTTTATTATATATCTTCGATTTAAATCAATTATCGACGAACACGAAGTCCACTTCCTGCTATCACATTTGCAGTAATATTTCTTTGTACTTCATCAGATTCTTGATCCATCAGGGCTGCTATTTTTTTTATTTGCGGCTTGATTTATTATCTTTCTGACATCTGCAGGCATATCTGTAGTGCTTGGTAATATTACTGGTTGTGATTTTCGTCTTATTAATCGTGCTATTCTATCTTTGATCACCGAAAACGCCTTACCAGCAACATTGACAATTGCACCAGGAGCTTTTTCACGATAGACATCAATAGCTTTCATAGATAATTGTTTTGCAACAGGTGCGACTTTTGGAGCTAATCTTCTAAATAACCCTTGAACAACATCACCAAGTCCATCTCCGTAAGTTGCTCTGTAGATTGGTAATCGTGAGTTTACCACTCTGACCTGTACGGGTCTATAATGTCTATTGTATATGATCATTTTTATTTTATTTACCATTTATCTAATCATGGTGACTAGAGTCATTGTAATCATCAACAAGTTCATCGATAAGTTCTCGGTAAACACCAATATCCATGGTACCACCTTGAAATAATCGCCGACAAATATCAGCTGCTTCATTAATTATTTCTGGTGAATTATTTCCGGCACGTTTTCCTCCGATAAGAATTTCTAACCGTGACACATCATTGAGGATATTATCAGGACAGGTACTAAAACCATTTTCCAAACCACTACCAGTAGCACCAGGTGTATCATCATCATCCTTTCCTGCTAACGTCTGTTCCCTTTCTCTTTTAAACCCCTCAGTTTCTTTCTTCATTTTAGTACGTTGTCGGGCGTATAATCGCTGCAGGGGTGAAGGTTTTTGTTGCGGTGAAGAAGATTGTTGTTGTTCTATCTGTTGCAGAGGTGGAGGAAGTTGATATGAAGGTTCCGGCTGCTCTATTTGTTCCAGTCTCTCTCTCTATCAAGTCTTTTTATTTCTTTAACAAGTGCATCCTATCTATGATCATTATTTTTTACTTGTTTTATGTTGTAATATATACGATATACCCATTTAATAAAATTTTCATTGTTTGTTTTTTCATAACTGAGTTTTAAAATATCAGATTTATTAGATATACCAAATAATATTTTTTCGGGTAAATCAGCTTCTTTAGTATTTCTAATATCTTCGATAAACCCTTCGTTAAATTTTGCAATCAATGTAACATTTATCTTCCTGTTTTAGGTTTAGGTGCAAGTTCTTTTTTCACGTCCGCGACTTCAGTATGACGTTTTCCAATACATTCAGGTATTTCTTCATCGACAGGTGGAGACTGAGCTGCAGCTATATCAGTTGGAAGATCTTTTAAAATCTTTTTTGTTTGTTTGGTTCTTCTTGCTATTTTTCAGTTTGTTCTGCGGTTTTGTTTTAATACTGGAAAAATACCCTTTTTCCTCTTCTCGTCCTCCTCCTTAATATCTCCCTGTATAGTTTTACCAGCAGCCGCTGCAACTTTTTCAGTAGCTGTAGTGACGGGTTTAAATAGTTTTTTAGTGTCTTCTTCGTACTCAACTTGTGCTTCCTGCTGCGCTCGTAAGTTTTCTCTAAATGAATCTCTAACAGGAAGAAATTTTTTGATTGCTTCTAATCGTTTTCGTGCTATTCTTGCAGTATAAGATTCCGGATGTACCATTTTATTATAACAATAGTTGTTTTTAATTAATAGCAGCAGGGAGGGCGCGACCTCATATATATGTAAACAAAGTACATACGAAAGCCATGACCTTATTATTATTTTTTCGTATGATGTTTTGTTTTAAGCAAATTATATTTCAACCAAGTGGTCTGTTCGCCCTCCCTGCTGCTTTTGAACATTGTGAGAAATGAAAAATTTTATGTTTGCTCTCATGAACTCACTATCTAGAACTTGTTTTAGAATTTTCCTCATTCTTTCTTTGCTCGTCTGACCACCGATTCTCTAACTGTAGCCAGTGGTTTGGTAGTTTTGCGTTAATTCTGTACCCTCACTGCTCTATGAAAAACAATTAAATGAGATAATGTAGTAACAACTAAACCAACAAAAGTAGCAGCATGATCAACAAGTCTTCTATCCATGTGAATTTGTTTGCTTCGCTGTTTAAAAAATAAATGTTTCTTCTTTATTATTTTTCATTCTTTCGAAAGTTGTCAAAGTTGTCTTCCATGTGTAAACATACATTATTTTGTTGTCTTTTGTGATGTTACAGTGCTTTCTCTTTCCCTAGAATTTCACGTTTCACGTTATTTATGATTACTTTCTGGATTTTTCTCGCATAGGTCCCCAACATTCTTTCTCAGGCAAACTGTTTGGTCGCTCACCTGGTTCATCTCACTTTTAAAATGTAATGTTCAAATGCAGATGGACGAAATCCTAGGATCTGGTTCATCTCACACTTTTAAAACGTAATGTTAAAATGCAGATGGACGAAATCCTAGGACCTACTGTAAAAACCTCAATACAAGATCTTATTGCATTTGATAGTCTGTAAGGTCATTTCAATTCCTATCAAACAGTTGTAATTACCAGTTATTATTTAAATATATCACACCAAGTATAATTATAGACGACAATACCTGTGATGGTTATTTATCAATGCTTTGATATATGTTCATCAAAGGTCACTTTTGATATGCGCACTGCTGACCACTTTCATACTATGTTTCAGGTGTTGTCATCCTATACATATTTTCACGTGTTTTCATCTCTTCTGTTTTTTATCCTTATTCACCCGACATAGTCCTGAGTCTAAAGTTTCTTTGCTTTCCCTGGCTACATTTACAATATTTTAAGGGGATGAAATTGTAAGTAGTAACTTAATGCTAGGATTCACCTTCTAGTAGCACATGTTTTTAATACAATGCCCATGTTAGATAGCAATCTTTAGTAGGTGAGTGGATGGATGCATATTACAAATAGCCGTGAATGGGTGCCTGGTTGTCAATGCAGCAAACTATTGTGTACTTCAGTTTACTTCATGCCAAATATTGTGATGTGATGTGATGTGATTTTGACTTTTAACGTAGCTTTAACAATTTTTCAGTCATATCGCTACGATGTCTGCAATGTGGCAGTTTATAGTGATGTCTAGCACTCAGTCACATTATCCTGACACCGGGCCGACCAGTCCTAACACTAACCTCTTAATGCTGAGCGCCAAGCGAGGCAGCTGTTAGTACCATTTTTGTAAGTCTTTGGTATGACTCGGCCGGGGATCGAACCCACGACCTCCCGCATCCGAGGCGGACGCTCTAACCACTCGGCCACCGGAGCGGTACATGCCAAATTTTATATGTAAAACGTGGCATAAGCGTTAAATGACATTATCCATAGCGTCTGTGTTCTTTGTTCTAATAGGTCTGGTTCCTTGCTAAAAATGTATGCACTCAACTCTGTCCATGGGGGATCGTGTGATATGTCTGGTCGTTTCTTTTATAACGATTTACTCTTTAAATTTAACTCAGTGTCATCAAAACATTGTTAAAAGTGTTAATTATTTCTGTCTGAAAATGTTCACTTATGAAACACATATTTTAAAAAGAATCTGTAAGTCTGTTCGTTAGGATTCTGTTTAAATTCGGCCTTTTCACACGTCTTAATTCGTTTTTAATTTGAAATCGTATTAACGGGGTTTATTTTCTTTTATTTGCTTCTTTTTATATCACATATATTTGTATTATATATTTTACAATTTTGAAATTGTATAAGCTTTCAGTGTTCTTTATCATCATTTACTGGGTACAAGTTTTAATTGTACCTGACCATTCAATTGTATACGTGTTCAGTGCTCTGTGTCATCATTTACTGGGTACAAGTTTTAACGGTACCTGACCATTGGATTGTATACGCTTTCAGTGCTCTGTGTCATCATTTACTGGGTACAAGTTTAATGGTACCTGACCATTCAATTGTATACGCTTTCAGTGATCTATGTCATCATTTACTGGGTACAAATTGTAATGGTACCTGAACATTCAATTTATTTGACACAAATATCAAATCTACATTTCCTCATTTATCTGATATCAGACTCTTGTGACATATTTTATTACTCAAACTTTGTGATGTATTTTATCCTTTTTTTTTACAAATGATTTCATGCACAATTTAGTAACATATTTCTGGATTTGTCTGACAAACTCTATTCACTTCTGCTGAGTTTGGAACCATCTGTCTGGTTCCTATAACTTATATCTACATCACGCTGGCCTTGCCTGCTAGCATATGTTTGCTGAGAGCAGGGTACACTTAACGAGATTGTAAATGGAACTTTTCTACGTATTCATTAACTTTTTTTTTTTTTATGAAATGTGCATTTGTATAAAGTTATTACGGCCAAGAAGTGTTGAATGTGTAATACTTAGCAACGACTGAGTGAAAAATAGTAGTTAAATTTATCTGATTTAACTGTTTGTTTGTTTTGTTTTGTTTTTAAAAAATCATCAGGCTGAAGTAAGGGAGAGAAATCTGTTATTACTGCTAAGATGTCTCACGTATTTAATATTGTCATCCTCGTCACTTTTCTAGCAGTGTGCGTCGAGCCACATCCGCCCTCATTAATATGGAATTAAGCACGGCGGCGACACGTGAATATGCAAAATCAGTTTTGTTTAAAATAATTTCATCCACCCATAATGTGACCTAATCATATTCATGTACATTTAGAATATATTACAAGCTACTTCTTTAAATATTTTTTAAAAATGTTTTATCAAGGTCTTGCGTGCTGGTTTAAGACTTCACGTTCAATTTAAACATGCAGCATTCATAAGACAACCGGGAATGGCGCTTGTACTTTTTACCTTTGTGAAACGTCACACGCAGTGATGTCAGTTTCTAAAAATAGCCTTTCGGACAGGGCGAACCGGTGTAATGGCATTCAGTGTTCTTTTCCGTGATATTCTTCGTATTATTGTTCTTACTGAAAAAAATGTACCAGACGTTAAATTTGCACATCTGAATACAGATGTACATTCCAATATTTTGTTACAGTGGTGCTTAAGCCTGCAGACTGTATAAATCAAATAATCAAATTTGATGAATCTTTCTAGAACACTATAATACACAAATTGCTTGCATTTCATCACCGATAGATACACCCTGAATATGTTGAGATGAAAATTCCAAGGGAACTGCCACCCCCATCCCCACCCCATTAAATAAAGCCGATGAAGTATTCTTATATTTGATTCATGTTCTAACATACGCACAGAGAGGGATGTATGTAGGAAAGTGACGATTTCTTATATTTTGTTTAGCGCATAAAATTACACTCTGCTTAGTTGATGTGATATTATACATGTAGAATCTAGAAATGTTTAATATGTATTCCATAAGTTTAAAAGCAATGTATCGATTTTTTTTTGGGGGGGGGTGGGGGTGTTGTATTATGCATTAGTGATTTTATTAACCTTTTCTGATTCCTATTGTGTTAATCGGTAACAAAGCTAAGACAAGAAGAGAGAAAATTTATATGTTTACTTCAATGTCCGTTTTACAAACAAATCCTAATTTTGAATGATAGTTTAGAACATATAAGAATGGATTATGTTCATTAGAGTTATGTTGTTGAAGGGAACAGTACTGGTTGATTATATTTATTCTATGTGAATAATACATTTCCTTAATTAAAGGATATATACAATTACATTTCCCATGAGAACTGCCAGCTTCCCCCCCCCCCCATTTAAATAATGTCAGTGAAGTATTCTTATATGTGATTCATGTTTTAAATAGAGAGGGGTGTACATAGTAAGTGACAATTTCTTACATTTTATTTAGCGCATAAAATTACACTCTGCTTATTTGATGTGATATGCTTGTATACTCTAGAAATGTTGCATAGATATTCCATATATTTAAAAACAATGCATCAATGTGTGTTTTGGGGTATTATTTGTTTCTTTGTTTGTTTTGTTGGTATTATACGTTAGTGATTTTATTGACCTTTTCTGATTCTGATGTGTTAATCTGTAACAAAGTTAAGAAAAGAAGAGAGTAAATTTATTTTAACTGTTTTACAAACAAATCGTAATTTTGAATGACAGTTTAGAACAAATAAGAATGCATTATGTTCGTCAGAGTTATGGTGTAGAAAAGAGCAGGACTGGTTTATTATATTTTACTACGTGGGTAATACATTTCCTTAATTTAAAGATATATACAATTAAATTTTGTCGGGAGGTATAATTTTCTGCATGTATTCATGGAAACAACAACACAAAAACTGATGTCCTTAATGAGAACAACCAACCTTAAAATAATACATATTTTACACACAAACACTAACTGAAAAGAAAACAAAGTAGATATAAATAAATATTATTGGTTTCAACACATTCATTTGGGAACGTACATACATACATACATACATACAGGGGCCCCGAGTGGCCGAGTGGTCTAAAGCGCTCTCCGTTACGGATCACTGCCATCTCACATCTGTCTGCGTGGGTTCGAATCTTGGATTCGGCTAATGTAGGTATATGAGAAAGCTTGCCAGTAGCTTCTCATGGGTCGATGGTTCGTTCCGGGGTTTTCCCAGGTTCTTCCTCCACCATTAATACTGGCCGCCATGTATAGCCTATCTTGTGCTGAAAAATGGCGTTAAACCCCACAACAACAACAGCAACAACATCATACATACATATCGCTCAGGTGGCCTAGTGGTTAGAGCATCCGTCTCGGATGCGGTAGGTCGTGGGTTTGATCATACAAAAGACTTATAAAAATGGTACTAACAGGCGCTCAGCATTAAGAGGTTAGTGTTAGGACTGGTCGGCCCCAGTGTCAGCATGATGTGGGACATCATGCTACATGTCTGCGGCACGATGCCCCAGTGCTAGGCACCACTATAAACTGCCACACTGCAGACATCGTAGCGATATGACTGATTTTTTTAAAGCTACGTTAAAAAATCTAAGTCACACACACACACACACACACACATACACACACACAAATACATATATAATATGCACATAGGAGAGTTTTACTAAACGAAGATTGGAAAACAATATAAACGGATGACAAAGAAATGAAATGTACAAAATTATTACTGTACACGCTCACATATTATAGTTTAATATATGAAAACATTACATAGTGAGGGAAGTCAATTTTTTATATAAAAAATTGCATATATGTCGCGATTTACTACGTGTTACTAAGCGTCTCTCGGTGCTTTGTCCGAAAACAGTATGGCGGCAGCCGGGCACAATGATGTTATGGTCTATTTTTAGTACAAGGTAGAATTAAGTACAAGCATATGCATACGATGCATTCAGCAAAGGTTGGTAAGCCAACACCATTTGCGTTTTTTGAGGGAACCAATGCCAGCGAATGAAGTGTTATATTTATTCTTTTCACTGGCATACAAGTCGTTTGATTCAGGATTTTTAAAATTTCGGGGTTTTGTAAACATTGTCGATCACAGGAAAATCGTAATACAATACACTATGCATTCTTGATTTGTCATATGGACATACCCTCTTTTACACAAGGAGCTAATAAGGTAATACCGGACAAGTCGACGCTAAGCTAGCTATAGTTTGATAATGGGAGCTGATGGTGGTATTCGTAGATGAATTCATACAAAGTTTGACATAGTCTTACCTTAGAAAATAATCGGGTAGTAGTGGACAGGGTTATGCTAATATTTGATCTGGGTTCACTACAGAAGCTAATGTGGAGATAATGGATGTAAGCATACTACGCTTGCCATAGTTCTACCCAGGAAGCTGATGGGGCCATATCGGATGCATTCATGCTAAACTTGCCATGGTTTTAAACTAGAAGCTACAGTAGTCATAGTTAACGTATGAACGCTACGCTTGCTAGGGTTTCATCCTAGAGTCTAATATGGCCACGCTGTTACTCTAGGAGCTAATGTGGTTTAAAGGATGGAGTTATACCATGGCTCTGCCCAGGAAACTAATATTGTAATAGTGCTTGCCATATGTGGTGTAACTTCAACATTTTCCCCCTCCCCCGTAAAAAGTCCTCAATACTTCGCTCCTCCCAGTGTAACAAAACTTGGAATTCCTAAACTTCATTGAAAGCATCTCCCCGCATTGCAAGGTGCAGTAGGGGTGGGGGTGCTTTAACACTGCTTGCTGTGGTTACATTCCCTGGAAGTGTATCATGCTAAACATACGATAGGCATTATCCTGGGAGTTTTTAACAGCGGGGTGCTGTTTTGCCATAATTATTGGTACTCAGCCTGGAATACTTCACAGGGATTTGCTTTGGGTGTATCCAACATAATATTGTTAATTAAATATAATTCCTCTACCAAAAGTTGGCCATATGTGCCATGTCAAATAATTCAATGCTGCGGGCTTATAATCTAAAACAGGTAGTTTCTAAAACGGGCAGTTATTGGGGATATCAATATAGGTATTGTTAATATTAATAGCCAATATGATCATCACTACAACTACCACTATCACCACTACGACCACCACCTTCATCGTCAGATTGACATCTTGTTATATGACGGAATCAGCAGTGGTACGAGTGTGGGTGAAGAAGAAAGTTTGCTAAATTAATTTAAAGACTATATATAAAATTATTAGAAGAAGAAATAAGCTAAATAAGGAAAATAAGACAAAGGTTTTCAACCACATAATAAGTGCAGTTCAACAGCCGAATGCCACATGCCCAAGATCCGAAAATTTGTCTTTAACGTACCTTTGTCGAGTTATCAATTTACTCGAAGACTTAGTGAAAGACGAGCTTAATATTAATTGGCAAACCTTATAAAATACCAATTTAAAACAAAATAAATAATATAAATAAATTCCTTTTTAGATATATTGAGAAAAGCGATGACATGTTTAATTCGTTTATAGCAAACAGTCTGGGGACCTTGAGGGTTACACAAGAAGCAAATTTCGTCACGCGTGAAAACAACCACACATTAACCTGAAGCAGTGTTTTCTTGTTATTCTTTCTCTAAGCAGTGCAGTATAGGATACGCTGGATGAAGAAATCTTGTGAGAAGAAAAGTTAAACTCAACATTTTACAGTAAGTAGATTTGTATACGTTATTGATATATACAATTTATATATTATTTAAAAATATTTATGTGAAATCTTAATATTTGCAATATATTTCTTAAAAGGACGAATGATTTTCGAATGAGATGACTCAATGCCTAGAGGGAGACAGTACGTGCAGTGTGTATGGTCTACAAAGCGGGTTTCAGTTAATAATAAGCGTCAAAGTTAACTAATTTGAATCTATTTCTGTTGTTTTGTACCGGCAGTTTGTGTTGTTTTTATTCAGTTTACTTCGAGCATACATGTTGAACAACGATTTTAAAACGTGTTCAGTCATGTTGATGTCATCAATGAAAACTAATTTTCAGCGCAGAAAGAGAACTACTACTACTACTAATAATAATAATAATGATAATAACAATAATAATGTGACAAATAATTTCATCTAATTAGGATTCCTTAATTGTCATAAATTTACATGTCGCCCATAGGTTGCCCTACTTCAGATTCCTGATTACTTATTCCTTAAAATTCTATGAGCCATGGTTGCTCATTAGTTTGGGTCTTAGCTTGCCGGCCTAGCTACCAGAAAGATACGGGCTTGACTCGTATGTAAACCATGCTTGGTCGACCTATGTAGTATTCCTGGTCAGGGTTCTTTATTGTAGCTGCCTCGGTACAATGCAGTCCCTCATGTACATATGTACCGCTAACACTAAAACACAGCCTACATCAGATATTATCTTAACGTGTAATGACTTGTTCTTACAAAATTTTTGTTCAATGAAGGCACTTGTTTTTAAATGTGACCGCAAGTTATGGGGAAAATATATTATTCCTTAAAGCGATGTTCATACCTGTGATTCTGCCTTTCATTCTTCGGTTTTATTAGACTTGGTGCACAGGAATGCAAATAGGTTATATAGTGCCGAGAAATTTGGAGTTGACTAGCATATGACCCTCTGCATAACTGACAAGCCATGCTCTCTGTCTGTCTGTGGTTTGTGTCTGTGTTCGCTTGGAGAAGGTCCGACAACAGTCTCCACTTCGATTAATAGTCACAGCTTTAGCTAAACATACATGTCATATTACTTAGATATATCACTGAATGGAATATATAAAAAGTAACAATAATATATATTATATAGGTCCTGGCGATTTTATTATATAGTATTTTTTATAGAGTATGTTCGAGTCCGTAACTCAGATTTTTATGTCTATGGAACACGCATACAATAATAATGACAAGTAGAGCGACAGACATGAACAAATGGAGATATAAAAAATCCACAAAACAAAAGACTGAAAAATGACATATTTATAGGAGGAAGACACAGTTGGCGGGAACACAAACGTTATACAACCCATTTTATTTAATGCGTGTTATTAAGTGTAAGAGACAGGAAAGTTAACTTTAAGCTCATTAGTATACACAAAGGCGCTATATCATTGCTGCTTGTTATTTTCAACCAAAAAACGAATGTCACAAATATGTGATACATGTAGACACCACACAGTTGTTTGTCATACATACCTTTTTGTACGAGGTTAGAAAGGGCATCTCTTCTCTGTTACATTCTATCTATCTATCTATCTATCTATCTATCTATCTATATATCTATCTATCACGCTCCTTTTCTTTCTTCCTGTCTTTCTTTCTTTCTCTCAGGAGTGAGTGAGTGATTAATGAAACAAATGAAACACTATCCTGGAACCCTTCCATGTGTCATGTCGTGCCCGTTTTCTTACAGTGAGGAAGAAAACATGCCTTTATGTACTTAAAGTGACATGATATAGAACAACAAACTGATCAGAAATATTTTGGATGAATTTGGAAATGACGACGACGACGACGACGACGAAGATAATGATAATGATGATGATGTAAAGTAGGAGGATGAGGATGACCACTGTGTGTGTGTGCATGCACAGCAAGAGATTTGTTGAAAGCTCGTGGGACTTGGTGCAGAACAAGATTCAATGCTCCAGGGACGATGAAATCATCTTTTATCACAATCTTGATATATAATCATCGTGAAATAAGTTTTCCTTTATCCCGTGGCTGTCCGTCCTCGAATGCAAAGTCACGTACACAATAGGGGAGGTTTTAATAATCCACTTGCTGTAGGGTAAAGCTCTGAGACAGCTATTTTTATGTAGTTAACTTTCTATGCTGATCATTTGTTTGTTGTCGCCTCCAGGTGAAATACAAATACATTGTGTATACATGTTTATTGCTCAACTTTAATTTAGAACAAAAAGCTTGATAAAAATTAATAAAAACTTATACTATATAATCATGCACAGTTCACTTTACTTCGAAATACAAATTATCATAGATTAGGTTACTTACTAAAGAGTAGCTAGTAGTAAATGGGGGCACCCTAGCGTCAAGGGGAATTAGCATTACAAGACCCCTTGGGCAACTCTAGCGTCAAGGGAAAATTAACATGGAGAAAAATCGTGGGTCAGATTAGCGTCAAGGGAAATTAACATGGAGAAAAATCGGGGGTCACTCTAGCGACAAGGGGAATTTAACATGGAACTATAGTGTGGGTCTGTCTAGCGACAAGGGGAAATTAACATGGGAATAGAGTTTGGGTTTGTCTAGGGACAAGGGGAATTGAATATGGGATTTTTTTTTTAAATTTAAATTTAAATTTAAATTTAAAAAAAGGGGTAGGCAATGGAAAGGCTATCTCTTTTCGAGAAATATGGCTGGCCCTGAAAAGGGCCTTTGGGTTTATGTTAATATTAATATTAACATAGATGGCATCTGTCACATCTTCTTCTTCTTCTTAAACTCCTTCTAACTGCCGGTCCATACACAAGTACCCTCTTGAGACATCCTTGTCTTTCTATGTAAACTCTCCTCATCCATTGACTAGTATCTGTCCTATCAACAACAGTCCACTTGGACCTGACATACATGAGCATGTCCGTCCTAAACATCATGGAAGACACAAGGGTGGATGACTCAACTGTGGTCCACATCTTGAAGCGACGAGAATAGGTGAATCAATGCAGTGAACTGCGCTTATTCATAGGTACAGGAAGGATTGAAACGGATTGAATTCATTCACCAATCCGAACACGCGTTACAAAATTCAGTCAGCTCGCATCCAATCCGAAGAGAGCAGTCTGTGACGTCACGTGGTCTATATAGATTCGTTAGCGCTTGTGTGCAGTCAATCTATGCGACAGTGATTCAACATGACGGAAACTCAGAAAACGATCCATTGGGGTGCACCAGCAGGGGAGACTGCCCAAGGGAACCCGGACTTACTTTCAGAAGAGGTACATTGGGATTTTGTGGATTTTCTTACCTCGCAAGAATTTGTTCCTGAACCTTCGTTACCTTCTTCATTACCGCAAGTGGAGAATTTTAGACAGAGACAGAAAGAAGAATTGGAGAAATTTATGCAACGACAAAAGGAAGCGGAACAAGCTTTTCTCCTACAGCAACAGCAACAGCAACAAGAAGAGGTAAGAATAAAACAACAGCAACAACAGCAAGAAGAAGTAGCAGCAAAGAAACAAGAGGGTGAAAATCAAACGGCTACGGTACTGTTGGACATTTTAGCGGAGATAAGAAGTCTGAAACAAATGTATCAGACTTCTTTATCACAACCGAAGAGAATACGACCTTCCCGAGCTAAACACGCCAACCCTGTGACTAAGCCTATCGTACCACCCTTAGTGATTTCAACCCAATCATCAGAAGTAGGCCTTGGCCGTGGCAAAGGCTTAAGGCAGTTAAAGTTGATTGGTTAAACTCACCCCTACACCAAAATAAAAAGGCCCTTTTCAGGGCCACCCACATTTCTCGAAAAGAAATACAATTTCAATTTGCCAATAACTCAAAAATAAACCCCACCCATTTTACCCTTATAGTACGTGTCTGTGTATGAGTGCGTGAGTGTAGCTTCTTATTTTAAAATCAAAACTCAAAGACACTTACCTTATATCATTCATGTATTCTTTTATCCATTTTTTACAATCCAATTCACAGCACAACACTTTAATTAAAAGTTCATTGACTTCTTCTTTCTCCTTGTTTAGTCTCTCTGTTTTTTGAATTTCTTCACCGTTTTTTCCTCATTTTCTTCCCTTCTTCTTTTCTTCTCCTGTTTCTTTGCTTCTTTTAAATAGAATTGTCTTCTTTCTTCCTCTGAAGAATCCCTCTCTTCTTTCGAAGAATCAATCTCTTCTTCTGAAGAATCCTTCTTTTCTTCTGACTCCTCTTGTTTCTTTTTTGGGCAATCTGGAGACCAATGTCCTTTTTCTTTACAATAATAACAGGTATCTTGACTTTTGTCTTTTTTAGCCCCTGCTTTTTTTTCTTTTTTGACGGTCTGGACACTCTGAAGACCAATGCCCTTTCTTCTGACAGATATAGCAAGTATCCTGACTCTTATCTCGAAAGGAAGGAGAGTAGTCTGTCGGCTGGTCTGAAGAGAATTTTCTAATGACTCCTCGCAAAGCTCTGACGAAACGTTCGATTTGGCTAGTCTCTTCCATTGTTCTCCTCGGTTTGAGAGTGAAATGAATAGTGAAAGGACAAGACACACCCGTTTTATATACGCTGGTTTGCCATGACTATAAATTAGTCTATGGTGTTTGAACTTGAGTCATTTGACGTTTTGCACTCAAGATGAAACGATCCTATTCATTTGAGAAGAAAGAAGAAGAAGAAAGTAAGAGGCAGAAACGTGATCTATCGCCTCGTACCAGGGCTGAAATCTTGGCACAAATTCATGCCAGTGATTTTGAAGAGGACATGAGTGAACCAGAATCAGAACCCTCTAAACCAAGTTCACCACCCTTAGTCAACCCTGAAAAGTACTATTCCATTCGAGAGACGGAAAAGCGCTCCTCTAGAAAAGTTAGAACCACGGCTTACACCTACACGGTGAAGTTTAAAGATTTCAAGGCCGACGTACCCTTGGAGAAAGCAGAAGGGTTTATCACCGAGATGTGGGATTCTTTGCTCACCGCACTCAAGCGACAATGTCAACCCAAAGAAGACGATCGCTTGACACTATCCATAGATCACGACGGTTTGAAATCCCCTGTTTGGATCGAGTTTAGCAGACCCGCAGAACTAACCCCTTCCAAAATCATGGACAAGATTCAACACGTACAAAAATCTAATGACCAGTTTGACATCACCGATGGTAAAGCCACACTGAAAATGGCCCACGTCTCTCCTCCTCAAGGGACAGGACGCAAAAAGATGTTATTGGTGGACAACCTTCGCAACACGAAAACAAGTCTCGTCCGAATTCACAACCCTCAAGACCAGATGTGTTTAGCCCGTGCCATCGTGGTGGGACGAACCTATGCCAACAAGAACGACACGGTAGAATGGAAAAGAACCTGGAAAACTATTCAACAATCCGATCGAGCCAAACAACGAAATGAAGCAGAACTCCTGTTACAACAAGCCGGACTGTCCAAAGACACACCCTGTGGCATTCCTGAGATGCAAAAATTGCAAGATGCCCTAGCTCCACGCTACACCTTGAAAGTGCACCCTCAAGAAATGCGTGGAACTCTGTTGTTTCGAGGCCAAGATTTTAAGGACGGAAAATACATTCATGTCTATTATCACGATGAACATTTCGATACCATTACCAGTATCACTGGATTCCTGGGATACAGTTATTATTGTGAGAAATGTGATTATGGTTATAACAATCGAGAGCAACACAAGTCTTGTGGATGGAAATGCCCAGGATGTTTGGCCCCTCCACCCTGTCTGAGCGAAGAACCAGTGCCTTGTTCAACTTGTCTGCGCACGTTTGTCAGCCCTACCTGTTACCAGCAACATTTGAAAACACAAGGTTCACAGAAGAAATGTGCTTGTCAGCTCCTGAGATTGTGCCCTACGTGTGGACAAGGCATACGTACCAATAGTACCAAGGCACACGTATGTCGAGGAAAGAAAAAATGTCACATTTGTCACCACATCGTGGACTTGGAACACGAATGTTACGTGCAAAAATACCAACCCCCACCAGAGGAAGAGGACGGTCACAAGAAGAAAGGCAATTTCATCTTTTTCGATTTCGAATGCATGCAAGAGACCTGCATTCACATTCCTAATTTCTGCGTGGCTCATCGAGCGTGCGAGAAGTGCATTCAAGAACCAATCTTCAGTCATTGCCCTCACTGCAGCAAGATTCCTGGCGGACGTGAAAAAATCTTTCGAGGACCAAACACGTTAGCCGATTTTGCCCAATGGGTCTTAGACCCCATCGACAAGACATGGAGCAAAGAGGACATCGAACGTTACGGAGATTGTCATCGTCATGCCACGGTGATGGCTCACAATTTCTCCGGATACGATGGACAGTTTCTTCTCAGATACTATACGGAACAAGGCACCGAACGTCCTAAAGTCACTTTGAACGGAGCCAAAATCATTTTCATGCAAGTGGGACAAGTACAGTTTAGAGATTCGATGAGTTACTTGGCCATGCCTTTGAGTCGAATGCCTAAAACATTTGGAATGACAGAAATGGCTAAAGGGTACTTTCCACAATTTTTCAATACGGAAGCCAATCAACATGCCGTTCTACCCCATTTACCTGAGGTTCACTATTACGACCCCGACAACATGCGTACCGAACAACGAGAAGCTTTCTACGCTTGGTACCAGGCTCATGCCTCTGACCCCTTCCACTTTCAGGAAGAAATGTTAAAGTATTGTCGTTCCGACGTGGACATTTTACGACGTTGCTGTGGAAAATTTCGAGAACTATTCATGGAACACGGAGGGGTCGATCCTTTGAAAGAAGCTTGCACCATTGCCAAAGCGTGTTCCTTAGTGTACCGCCAACGATTCATGCCTGAAAACACCGTGGCTGTCATCAGTCCTTAAACGACCAACTATGTCAAGCGTCAATACTCGGTCAAAGCCCTACGTTGGTTACATTACTTGTGCGACAAGGAAGACAAATGGATTCAGCATGCCCGCAACGGAGGAGGCGAAAAGACCATCGGAACATATTCGGTAGATGGCTGGGACTTAGAAAACCCCAAGATCGTGTACGAGTTTAACGGTTGCTTATTTCACGGATGTCCCATCTGTTACCCTGACCGTGGCACTAAAATCAGTTTTTGCAACGAACCATGGAAGACTTGTACCAGGACACTTGTCAGCGACGCCTAAAGTTAGAACAGCAAGGATACCAAGTGGTGGAAATGTGGGAACACGAGTACGATCACCGTTTGAAAACCGATCCCGAGTTTAAACGCCTCGTGGAAAGTTACCAGTTCATGGACCCGCTGAACCCGAGGGATAGTTTGTACGGAGGAAGGACCAATGCCACCTGTTTGCTGTACCAAGCCGACGAAGAGAAAGGAGAAGAAATCAAATACTTGGACGTGTGTTCGCTGTATCCCTACGTGTGCAAATATTGTCGCTTTCCTGTAGGGCACCCGCAATTGTTCACGGAACACATTGACCTGAAAAACATTCGACAATACGAAGGCTTGATCAAGTGTAAAGTTTTGCCTCCCACGAACCTATACCATCCCGTCTTACCTCACCATTGTCAAGGCAAACTGATGTTTCCCTTGTGCCGTACTTGTGCCGAAACGTGCAACCAGGACCAACCTTGCCATCACAGCCAGGAAGAACGTGCCTTGACGGGAACCTGGGTCAGCGTGGAATTGTTCAAAGCTCTGGACATGGGATACCAACTGTTAGAAGTGTACGAAATTTGCCACTTTCCCAGGACACAACAGTACCACAAGGGTGACCCTACTCAGAAAGGCATTTTCGTCGACTACGTGGATGCCTTTTTGAAACTGAAACAAGAAGCCAGCGGCTATCCTTCCTGGTGTCACACTTCCGAAGACCAAATACAATTCAAAGAGAAATACTACGCACAAGAAGGCATCTCTTTAGACCACATCGAAAAAAACGAAGGCAGGCGATCGTTTGCCAAAGTGATGTGAAATTGCTTGTGGGGTAAAATGGCACAACGACCGTGTTTACCCAAGACGGAATATTTGACAGAACCTTCCCGCTACTTCCAGATGATTCACGACAAAACCAAATACATGAAACACGTGGACGTCGTTCGAGAGGATTTGATCTTGGTCAATTACGAAGAAGATCTGGACTTTGTACAAGACGACCCTTTTGGAAATGTCATCATTGCGGCTTACGTGACAGCTCATGCTCGCTTAAAATTGTACGAAGCTTTAGAACTGTTAGAAGAACGCGTCCTGTACTTTGACACGGACAGTTGCATTTACATCCATCACCCGATTCAACAGCACCCTGACATCGAAGGAGACCGTTTAGGAGCCTGGACAGACGAGCATCCCGACGACAAGATTCTAAGTTTCGTCAGTGGTGGTCCCAAAAATTACGGCTACGAATACCGGGACAAACAACGAGAAGTGCACACGACGTGCAAAGTGAAAGGACTGACTCTGAATCATCGTACCAGTCGAGTGGTCAACTTTGGGGTATTGAAAGAAGCTTTGCAATCGGGAGAGGATGGAAACTTTAAAGTGACCACTTATCAACCGAACAAGATTGTACGTTTACCCACTCACCACATCGTCAGTCGGCCCCTGGAAAAAATCTATCAAATCGTGTACCAGAAGCGAGTGAGACTTCCCAATCACTTTACGTTGCCGTACGGTCACATCGATATTGGTCAGCATATAAAAAGGGACAACGTCCAAGACCAATAGTTCATTGTTCATTGAAGTAACTTACCATGTCGTTGACGAAGAAGAAACCAGATTGGTTAGGAGTCAAATGTTGGACATCACCGAGACCAGGGTTTTGAGGCTTGGACACAAGAGGTGGCCCAGTATGCACGAGAGTTATTCAAGGAAAAAAGTTACTTTTCAACCTGTGTTAGTGACGGTGCCAGAAGAACCCGTCACCCAGGACAGGACTGTCGTGGACAGGCCTGAAAGACCCTTTCGGGAGGACACTTGTGTGACCTTACCCCCTACTATAGAACTGGTTAGAACTTTACCCAAAACATGTGGTTGTTGTACAGACACTTGTTTTTTATTCCACGTTCATGTGCCTTTTATTCTTGTACTTAAGCCTTTGGCTTTTATGTATTTTTGTCTTTCGTATTCATGTTTGAAAAAAACATTCAATAAACGTGTTCTGAAAAAGTATATAAACTCTTGTCTTGTTTGTTTTTTCGTGTCACAAGTGACATTCCTCACACCATGGCTACCTCTACTGTCTCTGCTCCCTCTTCCTCTACTGTCAAAGTCATCGACGAACACTTAGATCGTGCCAGTTGGGAGGCTTTGTATCTTCGCCATCCCTTTGACATGCTCATTGCTGGACCTAGCGGTTCTGGCAAAACTGAATTCGTCAAACGTTTGATCGAACATAAACATCATTTGATCGATCGGCCCCCTCAACGGATCGTGTGGTGTTACAAAGAGTGGCAATCGGCGTACAGCCTCTTGCGAGAAAGTCAAGGCGATTCCATCGTGTTTGTGGAAGGCATTCCTAAAGAAGACGACGGCATCGTCTCTGACTCCCGTCAAACCCATTTGGTCATTTTCGACGACATGTTAGGAGAAGACGAAGAAGAAATTAAACTGTGGTTCACGCGCAAAGGGCATCACCGTAATGCCAGTGTCGTTTACATCACCCAAAATTTGTTTCAACAAAGTAAAGCCCATCGCACCATCAGTCTCAATGCGCATTACGTGGTCTTGTTTAAAAGCCCTCGAGATAAATCGCAAGTGCAAGTCTTAGCGAAACAGTTAGGAACGCCTTGGCTGACTCAGGCGTACAAGGCCACTCAAATGCCACACGCCTATTTACTCGTCGATTTGAAACCTACGAACCCCGAGGATTAGCGATTTCGTACCCACTTGTTTCACCACTGGTGCCAAGACGGAGGGCCTGTCCTGTACACGTCTCCGTCCTCGACTTCATTTCACTCCCCATAAAAAAATCTATAAAAACCTCAGACCCTTTTTCGTCTGTCTCACACAGTGCGAACATGACGTCCCTTCAGTCGCATCTTCCCGTCAAATTGATTCGTGCCTTGTATGGCATCAGTCTAGAAAAAAATCCACAAACACGAGCTCGTGTCTTAGAAGCTAGTCTCAAAGAAGTCTTACGATGGTTCACGGTGACGGCACGTCAATTACTCCAAGGAATCATTCAGATTCCTCATCAAACCAAACGCTTTTTTGATCGAAACAAAGTCGCTTTGGTCCAACTGGCCGATCCCCGCATCGACACTCAAACCAAAAAACAAATCATTTTGAAACCTGGAGGGAGCGGTACTCTTGGAGGGGTCATCATTCGCTCACTCTTAAGATGGGATCCTAATGCCCCCAAAGTTATACCCAAGACAAAAGTCAAACGAAGCCCCAAGAAGAAAAAGACCAGGTCCCCAAGGAGAACTTCTCCAGTGGCAGGACCCTCCTCTGACCAGACACCACCACCACCCCCGAAAAAGAAAAGAAGCCCCCAGAAAAAGAAAAGTCCACAGAAAACTAGTCGCAAGAGAGGCACTTCGGCCAGGACGCAACCTTACACTCGCAAACCACGACCTGCCACGGAGGTGACTGCGTCTCCGGCAGCTTCACGTTTGTCCACTTCTCCGTTAATGACACCCAGAAATGAAGAGTACTTGGAGACGTTGATCACACCAAGAACTTCTCCGTTGATGACCCCCAAAAGAACTTCCCCAGTGGCAGGACCTTCCAATTTAGTGGCAGTGGCTGCTGCTCACAAAGTACCTTCTCCCAAAATCAAAGTTCAAGAAAGATCGGGCATGTTACAAAGTTTACTGGATTTGTCCAAGCAAGAACTGGCTCGATTTAGTCCGTTACGTACCCCTGCACGACGTGTCATGCCTGTCCTGAAACTAATACGACGTAACGACAATCAGTGGCGACGCGTTCCAGTATAAAAAAGGCCTGTGACCAAGTCGGGGTATCAGTGTTTTTTGGTGCTCCTGAAGACTCAAAGATGTCACCCTCCAGAAAACCCCAAGGAAAGAAAAGGAAAGGACTGCCACCACGTTTAGCCAAACATGGGGACATGTTATCTGTCCTGTCCAAAGCTTCTCCACCCCTACGAAAAAAACTCATTCAAACAGCCTCCAAAGAGGTCATCGATACCGTGTGCGAATGTTGTTTGAACGTTTTGAAAGGCACGATCCCTTTGTCCAAACACCAGAAACAATGCTTAAGCAAGCATCGTCACGTTCTTCGCCAAATGGTTCGAAAGAAAATTCCCATTCGTCAAAAAAGGAAGATGTTAGTGCAACGTGGAGGTATTTTACCTCTCTTGTTAGGCCCCATACTGAAAGGAGTCTTGGGAACCATGTTGGGAGGACTGGTGGGAGCAAGATAAAAAGGCCTCGGAAGTTCCAAGATCTCAGAATCGACCCCTGACAACCCCATGGAAGGACGAAAACTAGCTTTAGTACCTTACAAACGATGGATGGAATACCATCGGTGGCAAGAACAACACACCCCGCATTTACCTCCCAATCCCCATTTGAGCGAGATGTCCCAGTTACAACACGAATTGCAGTCCTTGATGGATCGCCAAGATTTGTCCGAAACAGAAAAATCGCAAAAGTACGGTCAACTCTTGCAAGGACTGCAACTCTTTCACCAGAAAGCTTTAGACGAAACAGCTCTACCCACTCTGAAAGATTTTAAGACCTTGATGAAAAGTCCAGCACCATCACCAGTACCAGTACCAGTACCAGTACCACCAGTACCCGTGACCAAGACAGAAAAAGGAGAAGAAGAGGAAGGGTTTCAAACTCCACCAGAAAAAGTACGCAAGTTAACAACACCACCTACCTCCAGAATTGGATGGATTAAAAAGATGATGGCCACCCCTTCTTCCTCACAAGAGAAAAAGAAAGTGAAGACAGAAGTGAAGACAGAAGTGAAACAAGAACCGATATCCCCCGCTCAGACATCCTTCTCCTCTTCGACACCTATTGCTAGCCGCACACGCAAAGCATTGCAATCCAAGAAAATACCCCAAGAGAAAAAGAGTAGCATCCTCCAAGAGTGGGTGTCTTATTAACACACCAACCAACACAAAAAAATGGAAAAAGTCTTAGCCAGCATTTACTACGATCCCTCCCATCCTGCAGGTTACGCAGGAGTTCAAAAATTGTATCGTGCTGCCAAAACGCGACTGAAAAGTCTCCGTTTACCTCAAGTGCAACGATGGTTACAAGAACAAGCTACCTACACTTTACACAAACCCATTCGACGCAAGTTTGCCAGAAGTCGCACCCGAGTGGAAGGCATCGATCATCAATGGCATGCCGATTTAGCCGATGTCTCTCATTTGGCCAGCTACAATCGTGGCTACAAATATTTGTTTTGTGTCATCGACGTCTTTTCCAAATTTGCCTGGGTCGTGCCCTTGACTTCCAAATCGAGCAGCGAGTTAGTGCGAGCCCTGCAACGGGTGTTGAAACAAAGCGGTCGTCACCCTCTTCGATGGCAAACGGACAAAGGCACCGAATTTCTGAACCAAGCTTTCCAAAAAGAATTAAAGAAACGTGACATTCATTTTTTTACCACCGAGAATCCCGAAACTAAAGCCAGCATCGTGGAACGTTTTCAACGCACTTTGAAAGAACGCATGTGGAAATATTTTACGCATCACCACACTCTGAAGTACATCGACATCTTACCGCACCTGGTGCAAGCGTACAACCATTCTTACCATCGAAGCATCGGACGTGCCCCGCAAGACGTGACTCCCGACAACGAAGTGTTGGTGTTTGAGCGCCTGTTTGGTACGTCCCCGACGAGGGCTGTCCCCAAGAAAAGTGGAGAGTTGGCCGTAGGAGATTGGGTGCGCATTGGCAAAACCAAACGCACTTTCGACAAAGGTTACTTACCTAACTGGACGACCGAATTGTTTCGCGTCACTGGACGAGTGCATGGCCGTCATCCTGCCGTCTATAAATTGGAAGACATGAACGGAGAAGTGCTCAAAGGAACGTTTTATTTGCCCGAGTTACAACGTGTCACCAAAAAAGAAGACGACGTGTACGACATCGAAAGCATTCTCGAACGCAGAACCCGTAAAGTGGGCAAACGACGTGTCAAAGAAGTCAAAGTACGTTGGAAAGGATATCCACCCAGTTTTGATTCTTGGATCGACGCTTCGCAAGTCATCGACTATAAAAAGAAGAAGTGACCATCATGCCCTTTCACACAGCAGACGCAGCTACGTCGACCACTCCTCCTTCACCTAGTTCTTCTGTGCAAGATTTACAAAAACAACCCTTGTGGGTGTGGTGTGGAGAACGTGTGCCTAAAACGCAAATCGTCTTTTTCTGCCAAATCTTCGTGGTATATTGTGTCATCGGGGCAGCCATCGCCAATTTGAGTTTGCAACAAGCAGACAAACAATTGTGGACCATTTTATTGAGCAGTTGCATCGGTTACCTGCTTCCTAATCCCTCCCTGAAATTCACCTCGAACGGGAACCCCGGGAACCTTGTGTCCAGTGCCAGTGCCAGTCACCACTTCAATCACAACCAGAACCCCATTTTAGACGGAGACACGCCTCTGACGTCCAGTAACCCCTCGGACAGCCACAGAACTCTGGAATTATGAGTCACCAAAACCAATTTTACTTAACTTTACCCAGTGACAGTTCCATGGAGGTGTTTCCCAATAACACGTTGTGCTGTTACACGGCCAAATTACCTCAGGCCATCCAGTTAGATCACGAAGCCCATTGGGAAGTGGCTTTAGTAGAAATGATTCACCCGACCCAAGTCCTCAATGTCCTTCCCAATCAAAATTTTTTTGATGTCGAAGTTCATGACGAGCAAATGCAACAGTGGATGGATAGCAATGTCAAATATGACAAGAAAACCCGTACACAAAAGTACACCACCTATCACTTGTTCATTCCCCCAGGCTATTATTTTAGTGGTCAACATTTGGTCAGCACCATAACCTCCAGGTTAAATGTCGTGTTTCTGAAAGCTTTGGAGCATGTCAACAAAAATGTCACCATGGAGTACCACAAAGCAGCTCGTCGCTTCTTGATGAAATTTGAACGGAGTAAAATCCTGTCCATTTTATTTTGTCCTGAATTGTATGACATGTTGGGCGGAGACATGGACATGAGAAAGACCATGATCAAGAAAAACGAATTACCCATCGTTTACGACAACGAGTCTTTTAGCAAGTTATTTCGTGCCCCGGTAGAACTGAACAAAGGACTGAATTTGATGTTCGTGTATTCCGATGTGGTGGAGTACAACGTGGTGGGACACACCTCCGTACCGTTACTGCGTGTCATTCCTTTCAAAGTGGATTCTGCCACGAACACTGACGAGGAAGGTGGAAACACTTACCACGTCCACCGCGAATTTGTCCATCCTCACTATTTGCCTGTCAGTAAGTCGTATTTGGACACGGTCAACATTGCTATAAAAGGAGATCTGGGACAAAATATTCCATTCACCAAAGGAAAGGTCACGGTGAAACTCCATTTTCGAAAACGGTTCTCTCACGACTCTTAAGTCATGTATCCAGTGTACCGAGGGGTTGCTCAACAGCGAGGACACGGCTTAGGAGATATGTTAAAATCGGCCTTTCGTTCGGTGGCCCCGGTGTTGAAACCGATGGTGACACGCGGATTGCACGCCTTGAAAGATGCGGCACTGACTCAAGGCAAAGAATTTCTCCAAAATGTCATCATCGACAAACAAAACCCTGAAGAAGCCTTCATGAGGGCAGGCAAAAATGTCTTGCTGCAAACGGGCAGAGACATTTTAGGCCAACGAGAGACACCTATAAATGCCCTGCACGCTACCGAGTCAGGCATTCAGCAAGGACAAGGCAGAAAGAGACGACGCAGAAAACACCCTTTCACCAGACTTCAAGCTAGAAAGGCCAAGAAAAGAAGAACCGTTCGAGACTTAGACGTTTTCGATTATTGAGAAAAGAGACCAAAAAAAATGATGCACCGAGAATCTTGCGCTTGTTCCAAGACGGAACTGGATCTGTTTGCCATGCCCCCCACGATGATGACGATGCAAGAATCCCAGTGGGTGGAATTTCACCCCGTCTCCTCACTGACCGATTCCGCTCCCATCGAGTTTGAAATCAAAGGACAGCCCGAAGATTACGTCGATCTGAATAGCAGTTACTTGTACCTGAAAGTCAAAATTCTAGATAAGACTGGAGGTGCTATAGACGATGAAGCAGTAGCTCCCGTCAACAATTTCATGCATTCCTTGTTCAGTGGAGTGGACTTGTATTTGAATAACAAACTGGTCAGTAGCAGCATGGATACTTACCCTTATCGTGCCTACCTGGAAAATCTCTTGACGTACGGAATAGATGCCAAGAACACTCATCTCAATGCCTGTGTGGTATGGGAAGCTGACGAACCTACCAAGTTTGAAATATTGGAAACTGATGAAAAGGAAGACAACAATGATGGACTTGTAGAACGAAGAAAGAGAATCACGGGAGCCGACACAAGTTTAGAACTGATGGATCGTTTGCATTTGGACATGTTGTTGCAAGAAAAGTATTTGCTGAACGGGGTGGATGTCCGCCTGAGACTGAATCGTAGGAGTGCCGCTTTCCATTTGATGGCTGATAGTGACGGTTACAAAACCAAAATCCTAGAAGCCAGACTCTACGTACGCCGTGTGGAAGTGTTACCTAAAGTGGGAAACGACATCAGTCAGACGTTGAGCAGAACGACCGCCAAGTATCCCATACGACGCGTGGAAGTGAAAACCTTCACCATTCCCAAGGGACAGCGATCCATGATCGAAGATCATCTGTTCCAAGGACAGTTACCCAAACGTTTGATCGTTGGTATCGTCGAGAATACAGCCTTCAACGGAGCTGCCGAAAAAAATCCTTTCTACTTTCAACACTTTGGCGTGTCCAAAATCGAAGTCAGTCGCGATGGCAAGACCTTGTGTACCCGACCTTTCGAACCTGACTTTACCAAGAAGAATTACTTGAGATCGTACTTGTCCCTGTACGAAGCCACCGGACAGTTAGGAACCAATACCAGTCACGGTATTACGTACGAGGATTATGCAGGAGGCTACGCTTTGTGGGCTTTCGATTTCACTCCAGACCAAGGCAGCGACGAGGGACATTTCCACCCTATAAAATCCGGCCAGATTCGTGTGGAAATTCAGTTTAAAGACCGAGACCCTGATGAAACGGTGAACGTCATCCTGTATGCAGAATTCGATAATACCATAGAAATCAACAGTTTGAGAGAAGTCATCCTAGATTACTAGAAACCATGGAAGACTGTTATCCCTCTTTACCTAGTGGATAAACTTTTAGTGTTGCATTGTTGTTAAAAAATGTTAGAGTTGTTGTTTAGTGTTAAGTGATTTTTGAATAAAAAATGTTGTGTTTTGAAAAAATTGTTTGATGTTATATTGTTGGATTATTGTTAAAAATGTTAGAGTTGTTGTTTAGTGTTAAGTGATTTTTGAATAAAAAATGTTGTGTTTTGAAAAAAATGCCTTTGTCTTTTGTTTAGCTATAAGAATGTTGGATTGATGCTCTTTCATTTCTTACTATCCCTCTCATGACACTCACTAAACGTTGCGACTCAAAAACCGTGTGGGGGATGTTTTCCTTCACGTCCGCGCTTTGACTTTAAGAACCGGGTTGTTTCCAGTCTAACCATCCATTGTCGACTCATCCTCCTAAGAAGATGTGCTCCAAACTAGCTAAACTCAACGAAGCCTACGTGAATTTGCATAGGGTCAGACACAGTCTGATACCGAAGCCAGAAGAAATAGAGAATGTGAGAATGTTAAAAATCACTGAAGACCTGATAGAAGAGCTCTTCAGAGAAGAAATGAACAGGGAAAAAGAAGAATGGACAGAGAAGTACAGACTTCAGAGACAGCAGCAACAACAACAACAAGAGCAGCACCAGCAGCCTGAAGCTGACAGAGGCTTTGTCGATTGTCGTATCGACACCAAAGAGTTCTTCTTCTCTTTCCGAAGAAGCAGACCTATCGCCAGAAAGTCTATCCTCAGAGGACATCGCATTCTTAGAAACTAAAAAAGAATGCCATAGCAAACCAAAAAAAACCCAGCCCTTTTCAGGGCTACCCAATACTCTAGAAAAGAAATAACAATCGATTTGCCAATGTGCATAGGTAGAGTAGTGTGAAAATAAACACTAACTCTTTTTTAAAAAAAATGTGAGGGTGTGTGTTTGTGTTTGTAAGTGGTTAAGTAAGTTGGTATGGATAGTAGATTAAAATGATGTCTTTTTTTTTTTTTGGTGTTTGAGGTGTAAATTTGGGGTTAGATTGGATTGCTTTGCGTATGTGGATAGTCTATTGAAGTGATTTATAAAAAAATTTAAAATAGTGATGGGTAGCATAAAAAAGTGAGTGAGTGTTTCTTTTAGGTCGGCGCGTTGTTTTATGGTCATGATCTAGGTAAGATCAATTTTATGTTTTTAGGGGATGTTTTCGTTCACGTCCGCGCTTTCACTATAAATTGAAACTCGTTCGGCAGTCCAGCTACCCTTGTTGATTGATCAACACCAAAAATGAACACGAGACTGGAGAAACTGTTGGAACTTCATGTGCATCTGGAATATGCCAGGCGCATATTAAATGAACTGGCCGCGGAAGCCATTGTGGAGGAGGGAAGGATAAGAGAGGAGGAGGAAAGAAGAAACAAAGAAGAGGAGGAGAGAAGATATAAAGAAGAAGAGGAAAGAAGATACAAAGAGGAGGAGAGAAGATACAAAGAAGAGGAGGAGGAGGAAAAGGAGAGAAGAAGAAGAAATTTCAGAATCCCAGAGAGCGAAAATTGGGATTCTGAAGCGACATATCCTGCCTCTGCTCTCTCCCCCAAAAAGGTAAAAAGTAACTGGGGGACAAGATGTGTATGTGGCGCTAGGCCTGGAAGGTGCCACCATTAACCAGGTGTCCATGAAGTTCCAAAAAAAAAAACAAAAAAAAAACAGCCCTTTTCAGGGCTACCCAATACTCTAGAAACGAAATAACGATCGATTTGCCAATGTGCGTAGGTAGAGTAGTGTGATTATAAACACTAACTCTTTTTTAAGATAGTGTGAGGGTATGTGTTTGTGTGTTGGTGCTTGTAAGAGCTCAGGTATGTTTGTGGGAATAGTAGATTATGGGTTTCTTTATTGTTTCTTAGCGTAGGTGAAGAGTATAGTTAGGGTTCTGTAAGCGCTCACGTACGATTGTGTGGATAGTAGATTATGGATTAGTTTATTGTTCTTAGCGTATGTGTTTGTGTGTTTGTGTTTGTGTGTTTGTGTTTGTGTTTGTACCCGCTCACGTACGATTGTGTGAATAGTAGATTATGGATTTGTTTATTGTTCTTAGCGTATGTGAAGAGTATAGTTTGGGTTTTGTAAGCGCTCACGTAAGATTGTGTGGATAGTAGATTATGGATTTTGTTTATTGTTTCTTAGCGTATGTGGAGAGTATAGTTTGGGTTTTTATTATATGAAATGAGAAAGTATAGTTTGGGTTTTATTATATGAAATGAAAAAGTAGGGGGATGTTTTCCTTCACGTTCGCGCGTTGTTTGGTCATGATCTAGGTAAGATCAATTTTACGTTTTAGGGGGATGTTTTCCTTCACGTACGCGCTTTAAGTATAAGAACCCATATTATTCGTCGTTCAAACCATTCTGCAAAGAATAAAAAAAGAAGATGGCTTCTAACCAAATGGACAAAATACAAACATTACAAGACGTTTTAGACAACTTAGGAATGATGGAGCAGATTAATAAGACTGGTTGAAGACCATTATTCCTATAGTCCCCATCGTGTAAAGATGGAAATTAATAACTTAAAAAAGGTAAAGGACAAGATTAGTGGTGTCATGAAAGAGATAAAGGAGGAGAAGGAGGATGAAGAGGAAAGTATAAGAATAAGCAAATGGAACGAAAAGATTGAAAAAGAAGAAGAAAATGAGAAGAGGAAGAAAGAAGAGGAGGAAGAGAAGAAGAAAGAAGAGCAGGAGAAAAAGAAAGAGAAGAAGAGAAAGAGTGTTGGAGATAAAATAAGAACTTGGTGGAGAAAAAGAAGAAATTAGAAGCAGAAGAAGAAGAAAACCCAAAGGCCCTTTTCAGGGCCAGCCATATTTCTCGAAAAGAGATAGCCTTTCCATTGCCTACCCCTTTTTAAATTTAAATTTAAATTTAAATTTTAAAAAAAAATCCCATATTCAATTCCCCTTGTCCCTAGACAAACCCAAACTCTATTCCCATGTTAATTTCCCCTTGTCGCTAGACAGACCCACACTATAGTTCCATGTTAAATTCCCCTTGTCGCTAGAGTGACCCCCGATTTTTCTCCATGTTAATTTCCCTTGACGCTAATCTGACCCACGATTTTTCTCCATGTTAATTTTCCCTTGACGCTAGAGTTGCCCAAGGGGTCTTGTAATGCTAATTCCCCTTGACGCTAGGGTGCCCCCATTTACTACTGTAGCTTATAGAAAAAATGTACACGTCACATCAGGCACATAAAAAATAAATGAAACTGTAAATGGTCGTAAATCGTCTATGTGTATTACTTGTTATTATCTTGTAACCGATACAGGTGTTTTGTCCTTCGGCCAAACATTATTATTCCATTACCAGGCAAAGCCTCCATACAAAAAATCACACACACACACACACACACACACACACACACTGCAATACAACTTTATTAGAGTTTAGTGATGAACTCTTTTATTACGGGGATACGGTGTTGGGAAGATATTTTTCAACACGAAAAATTAGCCAAGTTCTAAAAGCAAACATCATAATATAAAATATTCGCGAGCCTTTATGACATCATGAATTAGTTTCGTGAAAAATGCCTTCCCTAATTTCGTCACAAAGGAATACTCAGTTTATTTTTAGGTATAGGTGTTCAGTAATTTGTGATATAAATATTGCTTTGTAGTATGTGTTTCAACTGTGATTTGCAATGCATGGCATGAAGTATTAATATTCGGCAGAGGATGCTTTTTGGTATATATATATATATATATATATATATATATATATATATATATATATATATATATATATATATATATATATATATACCTGACTGTAGTATTTGCGTGTTTAAGAACCTTTCTGTTTGTAACAACTGTTGTGTTGAAGTACTCGGATATGGGGGAAATGTAAACAATCAAAATTGGTCTGAACCTGGCAAAAACACGTTACTTCAGTTTCGTCAGAACGATATCGAGTAAATATTTTATATGTTGATGCGTCATTTGGAACCAAACTAAACCAAGCTCCACCAGAGCCTTGAAATTCTCCAAGCTATTGCGTCAAAGCTCTGCTCATCGCACGATGAATACAGTCAGTGTATTCGTTATGCGTGTACACTTTCGTCACTAGTGACATTCTGAGAGTCAAGGCTAGTTCAACTGTCGCCGAATGAATAGACTGATTCGACTGTTTTGTTTGTGGTTGTGGGTGGGGTGGGGGTAACATAAGGTCAAAAATTATTTTCAATCAGACTCGACGCCCTATCAAAGATATTTTGTTGCCCAAATGCCATATTATTTAGCCAAAATACATACTATTTGTTTGTAACCAAAAATCACCTTACGTTAGCCACAACATTCTAAGAAGCCATTTAAGTGATCATTATTCTTGTGCACACTATTCCAGTCTGCGCCATTTTGCGCTGCCCAATCTGTCGGTATCACTCTTGTGCAATTTATCTATATTGAACTACGGCGTTGAGTGCTATTTAAGGCTATTATCACCGTCTGATTAAATGGTGCTCTGCACGATGATATCATTTTACTCATGTTGGAATGCAACATCTTTGAAATTATCTTTGTAAATAAATATGAATATATATACTAATAATGTATTTTCTCATTCAAAAATAATTGGGACTATCGACTTCTTACTTGGAACAATAATTTATGCAAGACTTTACATGGTGATTTAAATCACTCATGTTTAGAATTGATAGTATCCTGCTGATAGAAAGGGTCAGAGGCAACAATTTACTAAGGTAGAAGATACGTTGCTTGATTTTGCGCGATCTTCAATCTGATTAAAATCACATCTCCACCGTTATACATGAACATCTGACCGTGACTCCTTATGGGTCATGTTCTGGTAACCTATATTATTACCATGATCACTAATTGTATCTGCCAGTCAGATAAAGTCTTATATATTCGCGTTTGGAGAATGAGCAGTGTGGATGAAGAGCTTCAATGTGCACCGAACGATATGATTCACATTCAGATTTTTGAAAGCTGCATTTCCATTGGTTAGTTCAAAGGTCACCAGAACATGACCCCTAAACGGCCGTCGTCATTGGAGATCTGATTTTGATCAGACTGTGCGATCTTCGACATTTTGCATTATCGTATTAAAAGGTTAAAATAAAGGTAGAATACGTATCATTAAAGAGAAAATACAAAATTATTAAAAATATCTTTTTAATTAAAGATACTTAAATATTACATTAAATTATATTATTTTTGCTTCTTGTTATTGGAATAAGAATCTGCTTCTTTTTAAAATCGCTCTGCGCAATTTTCGATTGTCTAATATTTGTATGTACAAGTTGAATTGGAAGCCATGCTTGTTTCATAAAACTGATTTATACTTTAAAGGGTAGTAACTGTTAGGATATTGCCTTGTATTTTTCAATCCTTTGTCTTAGTCTGAAATACATCCAATTCTTATGTTTCTAAGCAAGGTCGTTGGCCGTCCTAGCTCCGCTTCATAATGCAGTTGGAATATTTAAATTAAAGAAATAAAATGTAAAATATCGTGATTTAGTCGATGTATTGAAAAAATAAGTGACAATTCCATAATTGATGTCAGATTTCAAAAACTGACCTGGCGTGCTTCTTAATCGTGCCATATTAGTTGTTTGAACACCCCCGATATCAGAGATATTCCACAAATGATTAAAGAAATCCTAATCTAATACAACCAAACTATAGCTTGCACATAAAACCATTAAACTTTTTGTTACTACCGTTTAGTATCTCGAAATGATGACCCAGTGATACTGACCACATTGTGACATGCAATTCTGACAAATCAGTTTAATTCTTAATTGGGTGGTATTACTAGCAACCGATGTGAAATACCTTTGCGATGATGTGCATAACAACGTGTACTAGGGTTAGCAAAATTAGCATTCAGGGTTCATGTCTTTGTTCAATTACAAAACCAGTCAGCTGAATGTGCAATACCACTACAACCAAGGCCATCACAGATCTGTCAAACTGTAACAACCTTAAAATCCAAGATTAAAAGGCACGTTAGGGTTTTTGGAGAGTCTACACAGCTGGTGTGTTACAACTATCATTACAGCTACGAAGCAGTGGTAGGACGTGTTGACAAAATGATGGATGTATTTCTTTATGCACAATAACACAGATCTGGCAGATGAAAGCTTTTCAACGTTAAATGAAAGCGTCATGTCTTATATGATACGTATGTATTTCAGTACTTTACTCAATTTCAAAACAGCATATCCACTACATCCATTTCAACTGTTCAAGATATTTCAAGAGCGTTATTAAATGATAAGTTTAGGATAACAAGTTTATGTTCCATATAAAACCATTGCTGGATACAAAACAGTTTTGTAGTTTCAAAAAAATGATTCACCACTGCTGTAACACAACCTTTGAAAAATAATGATTGTTGCAGCTGATAAAATGGTCTTTAACAATTTGTCAGACGATATACAAATAAATTAAAACATTATGTGAGTAAAAACTATATAGTCAAGAAGGATAACCAGGTGTAATCAGCCATTACAGATCTCACTTTTACTTTCACTTGTCTCAGATAGCCATTATATACACTATCATGCAGAAAGTAAATTAAAATTGAAGTCATCTTGACACCTCTTCCATTTAAATATCTATTGGCAATCTTTTAGCTGTATTTGTGAACATCTAATATATTTAATATTTAAATTAGCAACTTTTAATTGACACATTTGATTAGTATTGTGATGGCATATTGTGAAAACACCTACCTACATACACATCCACCTACCAACGCACCGTGCTTACTATCGCCTTACCTACGCACCTACTGTAATAGGGCTTAATCTACATTAAAGGATACAAGCGAACATTCCCAACAACATTTTGCAGTATATGAAAATAACTTAAGAATATAACTTGACTTCCAGATGCTGACAGGTCTTTGTCTATTGAAAAGATTTTATTATTCGTCTGGATTTGATGCTTGTCATTATATCATCAACGTTCCAGAAGTTACAGAAGGCGGTAACAATCATTACAACTTGGAAACTACCTGTCTCCCGTACGACACAATTACTTCACATCTAACGTCTCAATAAGAAACTTATAAATACAGTATGATATTTTCAATCCTTTACGATAACATCACTAAAGTGGAAAAAAATGACGTAGCTTCTAATGCAGCTTATTAAATGTAATAATTGTTACACCAGAAATTCACAATAGTTTTGATATTCTGCAAAACGATAGAGAAACTGATTCATAAATGCTACTCAGTCCATCGTTAGAAGCAAGTATGCCTACAGTTCAAAGACTACACAATGTGTTTCTTTTCCCTAAAGACTGCAAATTAAGGTAAACATTTAATGAACAACATAATATGTCCCCGAAAACGTAAAAAGCCCCGCACAAAAATCAGTAATGCGAGTTTTCGCAGCTTTAATACAGACTACCGTTCTATATTCCTGACTCGTGAAGCATTCATGGTAGTATTTTGAATGGTAGCGTTCGTGAATCAACAAACATTCAAAAGGCATACATTTGCAGTTAAATAGAAAAGCAAACACACAAGCACATAAAATGTGAGTTTCCTTTGGTTGGGATGCACATGCAAGTCATCAAAAACAACTAAATTCAGGCTAAATTGTTTTATTTTAGCAGAACTACTTAATGATAATTTAAATTCTGACATGTGAATAATGTCTTCACAAAGAATGTCATATCCTCGTTGTCCATATTGTTGGAAATTGTCGATAAACATCCTAAGATTAAAGAGCAACCGGATATCCGTCTTTGAATGGTCATTTATAGACGACAAAGTAATTTTAATATATCCTGGCAATAAATTAGACAAATGCTTCGAGTTCCTTTTCGACATTTTCATGGTACTAATAATATATTTCCAAAAGGTAATTGTTCACCTGAATGAAGTAAAAAAAAAAAAGGAAAACAAATTACTCATTACGTGTAGACGTTATGAAATAATAGTTTGGGTAATTTTGTTCAAAGACAAAGCAATCATTCGTTACTTCCTTGAGACTATTAGATTACTATCTTGTTCTATTAAAAAGGCACCTTCGTTAATTTGGAGAGAATAGCATAATGCTATATGAAATGTAAAGAGAAATTGTGGCCAAAAGTAAAGCAAAGTAAACGTATATATGTATTTATTCATCTTGAGAACATTGATTAAAGAACTGAACAATGACCTTGATAGCTACGATGCTGAAGTTCGTTAAGCTATCGACAAAACTCGTATGTCATGCACAGACAAATCATTCTTATTTGCACTAATATTATTAATATAGTAGAACAATTTGAAAACATAACCTTCCTTGAAATTTATACTTTGATTACACAACCAATTTGTTGTATACAGTTGAAATGTTAGTTAGTTTTTTCCTTAACGACAATTTTCGTAATAGATTTAAATACATATTATAATCTTTGTTAGCTCTAAAGGCAAAGTGCTAGCATCTGCAACCATATACCTTTCTTAAAGATGTGCCATTAATTTCGCCTTTGAATAATCCAACAACGTTGATGTTTAGTAGTCACTTTTATCACAAACCTAAGTGTCTTCGTAAATGTTTCCCTTTTAACACGATTACGTAAGAATTTTCTGCATTTGTCACAATTGTTACTGAGTTAGTTGTAGTAACATGCAGACATCCGCCATGTTGGTATACATAGCACTGAAATCCTCCATGAGTAGGCTTCGTTAATTTGGCTTTAGTATTACAAAGGCAAACAAGCGAATGCCTACTAACATCAAATACTGATCCATTGCTAATCTCAAACCAAAGACTTATAAAAGACCGCTCCACTGGCCTAAGTGGTTAGTGCGCCCTTTTCGGATGCGGGAGGTCGCCGGTTCGAATACCTGTCGAGTCATTCCAGAGGCTTATAAAAATGGTACTAACAGCTGCCTCGCTTGGTGCTCAGCATGAAGAGTTAGTGTTATGGCTGGCCAGCCTGGTGTCAGGATAATGTGACTGGGTGGGACATCATGATACATGTCTTCGGCACCATAACCAGTGCTAGTCATCACTATAAACTGCCACACAGCAGAAATTGTAGCGATATGAATCACGTTGTTAGACCTACGTTGAAAACTCTCTCTCTCTCTCTCACACACACATACACACATACACAAAAACACACACACCATTTCTATTCTCTTTTCAACTGACAAGTCTTTCTGACTTTTAGACAAACATTTTTTCTGAGCATCTGTTCTTTTACAGTTGTCCTTTTTGGAAGGTTTTCGTAGTTGTCTTTCATAGTAATGTCTAAATATGGATGCAAAATCGTGATAGAATTTGTTCCACTATTTTTATTGCCAGAAATAACGATTCCCTTCTTTGCAACTTGTAAATGGCTCATAATTCTTCTAACTTTCTTCTAAATTACAAAATTATAACAATAGTTTCTAAATTTTACAACAGGACCATTCCCAGTCAGTACACCAATTCAATAATTTACATAATTGCTTATCTAGAACCTCGTATACATTTAAAGATATATCAAATTATTTTTCAAATTTACAAACTTTTTTATCTTTAATTGAACATCTGTAAGCCAAGGTGCATACTTACCAAGTGTATATTTACATGGTCCGTATGTGCGATCTGCAGGATTAAGTATAACTGATTGAATGGCTCAAGACAGCTATTGTCGTCATTATAATAATATGCTAGTACGTGTGTTTACATGTACACGAGATTTATTTAATACATTAGTATTTATTTACGTGTAATGTTGGGCATTCTGTTCTATATAATACCGAATTTGTATGTACACTTATTTCCTGACTAATATTGTACGTATTACGTTGTACCCTCATACAGTTTTAAGTGATTTTTTTTGCTCGTGTTTATGAGGACAATAATTGCTTTATTTTTTAAAAACAAATCTAATGATTTTTTATGATCCATCGTCTGTCCAATTTATACTCTTGTCTTTAAGTCTGGATCTATTCTACTAGATAATCATTCATATACAGCTTGGATGTTGAGGTTGTTGTTGTTGTTGTGGACTTCACGCCTTTTTTAGCACCCTATGTATGGCGCCCAGTATATATGATGGAGGAAGAACACGGAAGATTCCCGGGAAGAACTACAGACCCACGGGGACATACTGGCAAGTTTTCGCATACACTACACGTTTTGTTTATAGTTTAGCTCCGTACGCTCTATACATTTAATATTCCACTAAAAATCTTGAAGTTTGTTTTATAATTATTTATTCTTATTTGGTTTATAATAATTTTAAGACTTCTTTTAAAGTTAGAAGTCACAGTAATGGTCAGACTAATTATCTTCTCTCACTTTTCATTTTTTTTTTTAGGGGGGGGGGTGAGGAGGTGGATATAATTTTACATCAGTGAATTTTTCTGCTACTATACAGTAAACTATTAGTTAAAGCCTTTTCACTATCACGTTGAATGGTGCATTTATTGTCTCCTCTTTAATACTTATCTCTACCATAATACGACTCTCTCTCTCTCTCTCCCTCTCTCTCTCTGTTGCACTAACCGTCTATATCAGCTAAAAATGGGTACATCAATAGAGACACACACATACAGGCTCTCTCTTTCTCTCTCTCTCTCGCTCTCTCTACGTGTGTGGGTGTGGGTGTTGAATAGCCTATGATCGTCTGCATAACTGACAAGCCATGACCTTGACCTTTCTCTCTCATAAATCATCTCTGCCTGCTACAAAGTGGTTAGTCATATCAAGGATCAACGTTTCTCGCTCTCACTTTAACAAACTACTCTACTAAACGGACTAAGTGAGTAGTAAGTACTGTGATATATTTAAGACACAGCCAAATACGAAACAATAAATTGTCAAATTGTGATAGACATGAAGACAGGACACGTAAATAAACCATTAACCAATCATCTATTCAATTTGATTCAGGAAGCCCACTATCGAACACATTTGTCATACTTGATTCCGGAATTGCTTAAACAGCAACCGTCTCACGGACATCAGTTAGGTAAATGCCAGAGTATTCCACTAATGGTTCATAACAGTACTTGAAACATAATTAGAAAAGGAATATATAATGGAAATTTTTATTGGTACCACACCATTTTGTTCTGAACCCAAAGGAAGCATACTTAGCTTGGCACGTGTCCTAACTTCATCTACGTTTACTACCGTGCATACTTCCGTTGAGATTCAGGCTGCACGCGGACGTATACATACGTTTTACTACAGCGGACCCCTGGTTAATTCTTCTCACACTGTTGACAACAATATATTCTTATGCGGTACCATGCAAGTATGAACTTGTTTATATCTCCTTGTGTTTGCTCTTAATTCATTACAATGACGTCAAACGAGTGTGTTAGCGGTGATTTATTGTTCACTCAGCCGACTACACGCTTCACCTGACTTGCATGTCGTTGGTTCCCTGCTATTCCATTAGTTCATGTACGCGGTCAGGCTGCCAACAGCCAAAAATATAAAAAAAATAAGGGAACGTTAGCAAAGAAAGTTCTGAGCCATTTTTTATCAGTATTGTTCAAGAGCCAGCTTAAAGTCAAAGAAATCTGTAAATAAATTAATTCTTCGCCAAACCTGTGAAACGCTAGAATTGCGATTTTTATTTGAGGAAATATGTCGTAAAAGCAATAAAATGGTATCAAGAGCAGTGGCGTATTTATTATTGTGTGTGTGTGTGTGTTGTGTGTGTGTGTGTGTTTCCGATTTTTGTCGTAGTTTTAGCATTTTTTCAGTCATATCGCTACGATGTCTGCAATGTGGCAGTTCATAGTGATGTCTAGCACTGGGGCATCATGCCGCAAACATGTAGCATGATGTCCCACCCATTCACATTATCCTGAAACCAGGGCGACCAGTCATAACACTAACCTCTTAATGCTGAGCGCCACGCGAGGCAGCTGTTAGTACCTTTTGTAAGTCTTTGGTATGACTCGGCCGGGGATCGAACCCAAGACCTCCCGCATCTGAGGCGGACGCTCTAACCACTAGGCCACATAAGTGGTTTATTATTTTGTCGCTTCTAGGCACCGTTGGATGTGGTTCCCCACAAAGCCCCATAATCAGAGCCTTGAATTACTGAGGAATTCCCACCCTGGCTCGTTTTTGTAGGAAGTGAAATTAGTGATAGAGAGAGGTAAAGCTCCGAGCCCCCAGTCAGCAATACCGACAATTAAATTATTAAGAACACAAGGGTGAAATCCAAAAGAATAACAATTTAATACATAATACAAATTAAACGATATTAAGTTCTCAACCAATCTACTTCCTCTCGACCATGTGACAACCTATTTCATCACGTGATTTTAGTGTGAGATGGCTTTCCGCTGTACTTGATTTCTACTCATCTGAGGTTACTACGCCAACTGCTTTCCTCCTTCCGGCGTTCCCGATTCTTCCTGTCCTCCTCCCCTTTTGTCTTCCTTTCTCCTCCTCCTTTTCTTTCTCTCTTTCCTTCAACGAGGCTTGTTCCCCGCCTAATTCTATTCTCTATTTCTCCTTCCGGCGTTCTCCGCCTATTTATATCCTGTCTCTCTGAGACTCGGGACTTCACTACTCTGTCCCCAAAAGCTTCCTACGAAAAACACAAGGACGTTAGTATTTGTGTTAGCCATCTCGCTCACACTAAATCAACAATCAATTAATCATCAGATCAAGGTTATCTACATCTTTGGTCACGCATTCACATCAATATATATATATATATATATATATATATATATATATATATATATATATATATATATATATATATATATATATATATATATATATATATATATATATATATATTCTTAATCTCATTATTCTCAACAATATCACAATAATCCGACTCATTTCTGTACTTTACACTCCCACAAGTGTACACAAATATTCAAATATCCATATTATTTAAATCTACACACTGCAGCCATTTTACAAGCTAACATTTAATTCACAATGGCAAAATCTAGAATATCACATGAATAAATATACTAGTTTACTATGAAGTAACTAAATAGCGAAATACAATATTAATTCTGCCGAGCGAGCAATCTACATAATCATAGCTCATTTCTCAAGTACGCATGTAAATTAAACAATACAAGGGTAATTCTACGTGCTAACGATTCTAGTAAGTAAATATACATACTGCACTTAATTACAATTACAATGCCGTAACATTCTGCAACAATCGAGCAAATAACTCACTGACCTTTACGAAGCTTTCTGTCCTCGGAGTGAGTATATTCTGCTTTACCAGTACGACGGCTTACAAATCACTAATTCGTTATCAGTTCAAGTGACTGTTAAGTTCTGGTTCGAATTGATAACATATATACACATTTGCAAACAGTGATTTTGCATGTTTATACCCTTAATTATAGTTTATACAGGTTAGTCCTATAAAACTTATAAACATTTAGAGGGTATTGTCCAGCTCTATAACCTTAAAAATAGTTAGAAAGTAAGGTATTATAGAGACAGTAGTGTGAGACCCAATTTCGGCTGATTTCATCCAAAACAACTCAAAATGAATCAGGAAGAAGGAAACACCGCCCCAATAAGATCTAAAATAAAGCAGTATTTCCATACCGTCATAGAGGAAAACAGGCTAATTGTTAACCACCCGGCTGGGTGCCAGACAGTCGACTTTGAGGGGGCAACAAACACACCCAGACAGAACGAGGTGTTGATGGCCCTCCATACCATGGGGATAGACATTGGGAAAGTAGAAGCTCTACAAAATGGAGGACTTAACAAATATGTCCTATACCCTAAAGGAGGCGAAGCCTTACTGGAAGAGGGAGAAATTGAAGCAAAGGGAGTGGTCGCCAAAATATACAAAACTGCGCCCTTCATTAGGACAATGGAGCCTAGATTAACGGAAATACATGTAATGGGCCTGCCATTAGAAGTCAACACCCAAGAGCTAGTAGAGAAACTAAAGAAGAAAATGGGAGTGACAACAGTCACACACAAGATGGCCACTGTATGGGGTTTTGCGCCTATAAAATCCGGGAATAGGCTGATCTACGTGAGTAGAGAAGACGCAAAGAAAGTTCCCATATTCTTTTATGTCCTTGGATTCAGGCTCAAAACGTGGTACAGGGGAAGTGAGCAAGACAGAGTTTGCCCCATGTGCCACCAGACAGGTCATGGACCCAGAGATTGTCAAGGGAGAAACGATCACCAAAAACAACAAGGGCCAACTTATTGCAAGCATGACAGCGGGCCAAGGACAAGGACAACAACAACAACAACAACAACAACAACAAAAACAACTACAACAAACAGAAGAAATTCTGAAATTAATAAGGAGTGTCAGGGAGGCAAGGGAAGAAGAAATAAGAGAACTCCCGGAGTTAGACATAACAAAAATAGAGGGGCACAAGACCCTTGAATGGGAGGGTTACCTGAGCCCAAAAAAAAAACGACAAGAGCGGAAGTAGAGAGAGATGATGCCGTACTTACAAGAAACCGGTACGAGATCCTGGAGATAGAACAACGCAACAGGAAGATAATCCCCAGTCTGCAACCCTTTTAACATCAACCCCAATGCCTAGGAGGAGGAGGAGGTCAAAACGGAAAACAGATGCTATATCGCCACAAGAAAGGTCAATATCAAGGATAAAATTAAACGAACAAGAAAAGAAGAATAAAGGAGTAGAAGCCAGGGAGGAAGAAAAAGACCGGGAACGCCATAGCGAAGAAGGGAAAGATTTGATGGAATCGGACACGGAAACAGAAAACGAGACAGAAATGGAGGAGGACACAGGAACCAAAGAGGCAACCGAATCAACACAAACAAATAACACCGAAACAGAAAGCACAATACAAACTACAATCACCAGTGCAGCCGAAAGTGAAAGCACTACAGAACTTAGTCAATACAACTATACTCAGAAATAAAAAGGATATTTGGAATTTAGGGAGAAGGAAATTAGAAGAATTTTGTAAGTTCATTAAAAACAGTTTTTGGAGAGATGTAATTTTGGCAGTATCTAAATGGAAAGAAGAACCGCAAAATCCTAACGAGTATCTATCCATGAGTATTTTAAATTTTGTCCCCCCTAAAATGATCTATCAATACAAATCCTGGACAGAAGCTGGTTTTGAAATTCTGAACGATCTAGTAGATGTTCACGGTAATTTAATACCTTTTGAGATAATAAAACAAAAAACTGGAAGCGATGATTTCTTGAAATACTTCTCCTTAATATCCAGAATTCCTAAAGCATGGAAAGATGCCATAAAAAACCACCTAGTACATAATAATTTTGATAAGCAGGAGGATAAAATAACGAACTTGCGAAAACAAGATTCACTCAAGTTTATTTACAAAGATCTTTTACAGGAAGCTAAAAGGCAACACACTGCGAGGCAAGAAACTTGGATGCAAGTATTAAATAAAAATATAAGTAGTGAGGAGTGGTCTGATATATATAGCCGGGCAAAATGCTGTACCAAGGATACCAAGTTGATCTCTTTTAACTTTAAATTAATCCATAGAATAATCGCTACTAATGATTTTCTTAAAAGAATTAACATATTTGATGACAACAAATGTACTTTCTGTAAGAGTGAAACTGAAAGTATTGAGCATCTCTTTTATGACTGCAGTATTACTTCACAGTTTTGGTACCGTTTTATTGAAGTTTTTGCACCTTTTTGCCCAAATATTGTACATCTGTCCAAAAAAGAAACATTTTTAGGAAGTGAACAACTGGACAGTTTGGGTAATTTTCTGCTTATTTTGGCAAAATATTATATTTATACTTGCAGATTCAATATGAAAAATCCTTCTATTTTTGCTTTTAAGCAAATAGTTGCAATGCATAAGAACATTGAAAATTACACTGCCAAGGTAAATAAAAAAGAGGACCAATTTCTTCAAAAATGGACCTCAACAATGAACATTTAACTTGTCTCTGACTTGAGGGTAAACAGGAACAAAATACTGTAATATCACAAAAGCCATGTCACCTAGATTTTGTGCCATATGCATGTGTATATGCGTGTGTGTGTGTTTCTTTTTTACTTTCTCTGTAGATTATATTTATTATCCCTAGATTATCTGATAACCAGAAATGTTTGATTGTAAGGTGATCCTGGGATGGTCCTCCGACCCAGTGGTCAACCTATTACGGGGTTAATAAAAAAAAAAAAAAAAAAAAAAAAGAAAGCACTATAAATACATCAGAGTGGGGTAGGGAAACCAGTGCCCCCACTCCCGAAATTTCACAACTAAGTATATAACCTAAACACTAATAACAATCTGTAAAATTAATAGAATCAAAAAGCAACACCCTGGTAAGAGGCAGGAATGGAAGGAAAAAACTTACAGCTCCTGTCTATCAATGTAAATGGTAAAAATAAGGAAAAAGTGTTTAAATTTCCGAAAGACTTAAATTATGACATATTGTGTATACAAGAAACACACAATGGTTTTAAAGATAACATAAAAGTAGCATTTGAAAGTCACCTGGACGGAATTTTACTAACTAGTGATTATGAAAATACAGATATTAAAGGGGGGTGTGTGGCAATTTTTTATTAAAAATAAAAAGGGATTATCATGGGATAGAATAGAAGTAGAAGGGTTTTTTAAAGGTAGAATGATGCATATTATAATTGAAGAAATAAACATAATTAATATATATATGCCAGCTAACAGGGAACAGAAGAAAGAATTTTTAGAACATTTAAATAAATATATAGAGAAATATGCTACAGGAAATCTTATCATGGGGGTGATTTTAATTGGGTGGGAGACAATATAGATAGGGAGGGAAACCTGGCACCGAATGACATTAGGATTAAACCAGAAATGGAATATTTTATAAAAAAAAAGTACAAATTGATAGATGTCTATAGAATACAAAATTTATTAAGGAAACAGTTTACTTACGAATATAAAATTAATAAAGGAAGTCGCTTAGATACATTTTACTGCAATAATTATGATAAAAATGTACACAAAGAAACTAATATTACTGATTTTAAAATATCTGATCACAAACTTGTAAATATGACTGTAACAATTAAAACTAGAATAAAATGGGGGAAAGGAAGATGGATGCTAAATAACTCGATTCTAAAAGATACAGATTTTATACAAAGTATCAAAAAAGAGACAGATAAACTTAAAAGTAGGGAAAATGTAGATATAATATTAGAATGGGAAAAATTAAAAGTCAAATTTAAAAAATTAGCGATAGAACACTGTAACTTAAAAAGTAAGAAACTAAAAATGGAAAGGGAAGCGATTAGATACCAACTGCAAAAATTAAACACTAATGATAAAGACACCAATTTAAAAAACAGATTGGAAGAAATAAATAAAATAGAAAGCAGGGGTAGAGAAATCAGGGCAGGGAAATATACGGGGATATACAAAAAAGCAGAGGGGTTGTATAAAAGGGAGGAGAAAAGATTGGGGGGAGATAAAACTATGGATAAAATTAAAATCAACACAACAACAACAACAACAACAATAACAGAAAAAGAGGAAATTATGAAACATATTAAAAACTATTATGCCACACTTTATGAATCACAAAATACAACAGGAAATGAAATTGATAATTATTTAGAAAAAATACCCTGTGAAAAAATTAACCATGATTTTAAACAACTCTGTGATGATTTTATCTCACAAGAGGAAATTTTAGAAAGCATAAAATTAATGAATAGGGGAAAATCGCCAGGAGGAGATGGACTCTATGCAGAATTCTATATGACATTTTGCGGAGAGTTGTTGCCCATTCTCGAATGGTTATATAATAATATATTTTGAAAAAATAAGGAAATGTCAGAAACAATGAAAGAAGGGATCATTATTTTAATATATAAAGGGAAAGGGAACAGGGAAGAGCTGAAAAACTGGAGGCCCATCTCCCTCCTCAACACAGACTATAAGATATTAAGTAGGATTTTAAGTAATAGGCTAAAAAAGGGGATAGGGGACATAATTAATATAAATCAAACTTGTGGGCCCAAAAATAGGGATATACAAAGCAATATTTTAAATATAACTACAATAATAGACTATTTACAAAGTAAGGGACAAAAAGCTGCTATGGTACTTTTTGATCAGGAAAAAGCCTTTGATAGAATTGAGCATAACTATATACAGAAAGTCTTAGAAAAACTTGGCTTCGGAGAATCTTTCCGAAAATGGACTAAAATACTATATAATAATATAAAATCTAGAGTACAAAATAACGGAGCAATGACAGAGCAATTTGACATAAAAAGATCAGTGCGGCAAGGGTGCCCACTATCAATGCTATTATATGTAATAGCAATCGAAATGCTAAGTATTAGCATAAAACTAAGCAAAGAGATTAAAGGTATAAAAGTTCCAAACATTACAGATGAAGTGAAAATGCTACAACATGCAGATGATTGCACCAACTTTTTAGATGATCCGAAATCCTTTGAGCACCTAATAAAGGAATACGACAAATTTGGACAAGCATCGGGATCTAAAATCAATCAGGACAAAACGGAAATATTAGAGATAGGTAACTGGCGTGGTAGGCACTCAACCATACCAGCCCATGTATTTAAAGATACCGTTAAAGCACTTGGGGTTTGCTTTGGGAAAAATGAAGAGGTGGATAACTGTAAAAAAAATGGAAAGCGAGATAAAACGGAATGTGGATATCTGGGCACTCACGCCGCTATGTCTAATGGAACGGGCCCAAGTGGCCAAAACGTACATGTACGTATATCTTAATATCTTAATTATATAATAAAGTCAACCAATATAAATAATATAATGCTTAATAACATAGATAAAATTATAATTAACTACATTTGGGATTTTAAACTACATTATGTAATAAAAGAAACTCTGTACAAAGCAAAATAATTGGGGGGGGGGGGATAGGGATACCAAGTCCAATAATTTTAAAAGTTACAAATATTTTAAATAGATTTAAACGACTGAATGACGACCCGAAATTACCTTGGGAAGGGATTTACATATATTGGTTTGGATTCGTTTTACGGAACAGGGAGGGTATATATAAAAACAATAAAGTCATGAAACTATTAGAAACCCCTAGGAAATTTAAAAGAATTATTAATGAAATATAGGGATAAAAAAGAATTTTGGGACATGGACGAAAAACTCTCGTATAAATGGATTCGGAATGACATTACCAAAAACATACAATGTAAAGTGGAAAAAGAAAACTTATATGTTAACTGGAAAAGGGCATGGGGGCATTGGTCGCAATTAGGTTCTTTGAAAATACAAAGCCTCGCCTTCAAATACATGCATGATGCGTGGTTGACAGGAGAGGCTGCAGCGAGACGGCATATGGTCAGAGTACCGCCAAAATGTCCGCTGTACAAAATAGGTATTTTTAATAAAAAACATGTTATTTTAAATTGTAGGGAAACACAAAATGCTAGGAAAATTATAATAGATGAAATTAACAAAAATAGTAATTATAAGCCACAATGCATTTTATACCTTGATGGTGATTTTAATAAACATACTTTATATAAAATTTCCAGCTTTATAGTTAATACTATTAAAATTTGTGGCCCAGTTAAGTTTTAGCCTAGAATAGATTTCAAGAGGGAAAGTACGGATAAGGATGACATGGGGCTATGTCACATGGAGCTACTCGAAGTGAACAGGCCCATGTAAGAGTCTGGAAAAAGAACCCTCTTGAGATAATATAAATTAGATTTAAAATGAATATATATACTTTCATCCTTCTATACTAACAAAAAAAAATTTATTTTTCAAAAAATTTTTTAAAAATTTAAGCAATCGGAACTTTGGATTACAAACTTATTACAAATTTAAATTTAAAAAAAATTTTTTTTTCTCTATCAGTATCAACCACCACTATTGAGACGAACTTTTGGAACAATTATAATTAAAAGATAGACCTGCTCCATGGGGGAGAAACATAAAAATTAAAGAAAATGCGAACCCCTCCTGGAGCTCGGTCTCATCTCATAAAGAAAGGTGAATTAAATGCATTCATAAGAATCAATAAGATTCCAAATATTAAGGGGAAATCACCGATCTTCCAAATTCAAAATTAAACAATCTTCCTATGTATTGTAAACACGGAATATGTTAGGAAAACTGAAACACTACAAGAATTTGACGTAAAAGCTATCCCAACAATAACACAATATAGCATACATAACCTATAGCACAAACATATAACAAACACGGGATGTAGGAGACCCTAGCAAGGTCACAGAAAAAGCAAATTAGGGGAAGTAACCCGAGAGGATAATTGAAATCACTCTCGGAGATACACCCCTATAGATACACTAGGGACGGAAAATACCCGAAATCCTAATTCACGTTACAAAAACGATGAAATAACACAATACAACAAATCTAGGGGAACACAAAAACACATAAAATAATTTATTAAATTAGGATGGGGGGGATCTGTCTGGTGCCCCCCCCCCCAAAAAAAAGAATTGATGGCCCCACCCTTCCTCAGTTATGATTGGATATCAATTCTAGCCCCAGTCTGTTTAGCTTAACAGACGAGCCTCAGGCCACCTGTCAAGCGGATGAGATTTACAATAGCATCCAGGGTCCTTTGTTCTTAGAACAAAGCTTTTAACATCCATATGCTAGTGTTAACACCTAACAAAGGGTTATTGTACAAACAAAATCGCTGTAACAGTGCAGGGTCGAAAGACTCATTGCGCTAACCCATTCCTTTGTTCCTGACTTACGTAATCGCGGGCTTGCAACCGTGACAGGCCTTTACTCCTTAAATAATGGCAAACTGTAACGAGAGCTTTTAGTTGACTGGTTTTGGGTGGGTAATTTTTTTTTTCTTTTTCTTTAAAGTAATTTTGTTTAAGCAAAGTCAGATTTTCATATTTTAAAACCTGTCGTCTCCTGAATTATGTTGCCTGCCTGATGTGCAATCCGTCACTGATATATATATATATATATATAATTATTTTTATTATGCTATCACACTTTCCATATTGAATGTTCAGCAGTGGTCGGTACTGCTCATAAGGAAGATAATTCCGAAACATTCATGAAATGTAAACTAAAAATAACTTATTTGCTCCTTTACATTTTACTTTTTTCTCTCTTCTTTTACAAAATATAGTTCTCTCAATATTAATCCACTAAAGCTTATACCATCGGGTCTCTTCAAAGCTTACTACCCGTCGAAAGATAACGAAAATTACTTGCCATTGGCTGCTTATCCTAAATAGATCTTATATGTATGCATTAATGGGAAACATAATGAACTTTTTTGTTAAGTACAAGAACTATTGAACATGTGGTATGTGTTTGCGCTAGTATGTGAAAAGGCACTTCCTGCAAACAAGAGTGTAACTCAAATCAAGAAAAAGACAAATGTATAGCAAATTATATGAACAGTGCATACATCATATATTACTTCATTGCAACTCGAAATTATGTTTTAACGTGTCAAACAACATCATAAAAGTATAAGAGGTTGTTTTATGCAAGACATGGTATTTATGTCCTATAACTGTAATTAACACCGATAGTTCATCAACAGATATGATTTTGTGCAAGTCAACACAAACTCGAAGTTTCCCTTGCATAATGAATAGTAATATACATTTCCATGAGTGTACCAGCAATGTCCAGACGGTATCTGGTTAGGCCAAACTTGACCAAAGACTGTTTGATATACCCTCGAGTTTAGTCCATGTATACACGAATCCATGTTTGAATTACCGTTCCATCGCCTATTATTTTTCATAGTGTATATATCTCGCTTAACCAGTGTTAAACATTGCATACACGTTTGTCATAGCTGGCATATTCGTATGGTAGTTCTTTGTCTCAGATAATTAAACACTTTCATCGTCAATAACTTGAGTCGTTTTCACATCGAATGTAGTCAATATGAGTAGTTAATGGGGATCTTATAGGGTCTATGGGATTTATCATTACAGACCCCCTTGGGAACATATAGGGTCTATGTAAATTTAACATGGAGAAAAATCGTGGGAACATATAGGGTCTATGGGAATTAACATGGCCAAAAACCCTGGGACAATATAGGGTCTATGTAAATTTAACATGGAGAAAAATCGTGGGAACATATAGGGTCTATGGGAATTAACATGACCAAAAACCCTGGGACAATATAGGGTCTATGTAAATTTAACATGGACATAAACCCTTGGGACTGTATAGGGTCTATGTAAAATTGAAACAGGGAGGGTCTCTATTTTTTTTTTAAAAAAATAAAATAAAAAAAGGGGTAGGCAATTCAAAGACTATCTCTTTTCGAGAAATATGGCTGGCCCTGAAAAGGGCCTTTGGGTTTTCTTCTTCTTCTTCTTCTTCTTCTAATTTCTTCTTTTCCTCCACCAAGTTCTTATTTTATCTCCTACACTCTTCTTCTCTTTCTTTTTTTTCTTCTCCTCCTCTTCTTTCTTCTTCTCTTCCTCCTCTTCTTTCTTCCTCTTTTCATTTTCTTCTTCTTTTTCAATCTTTTCGTTCCATTTGCGTATTCTTATTCTTTCCTCTTCATCCTCCTTCTCCTCCTTGATCTCTTTCATGACACCACTAATCTTGTCCTTTGCTTTCCTTAAGTTATTAATTTCCATCTTCACACGATGGGGACTATAGGAATAATGGTCTTCAACCAGTCTTAATAGCATCTGTTCCATTATTCCTAAGTTGTCTAAAACGTCTTGCAAGGTTTGAATTTTGTCGATTTGGTTTGACGCCATCTTCTTTTTATTCTTTGCAGAATGGTTTGAACAACGAACACTGTGGGTTATTATAGTGAAAGCGCGGACGTGATGGAAAACATCCCCCTAAAAAACATAAAATGGATCTTACCTAGATCATGACCCAACAACGCGCCTACGTGAAGGAAAACATCTCCACTTTTCTCATTTCATATAACATAACCCAAACTATACTCTCCACATACGCTAAGAAACAATAAAGAAACCCATAATCTACTATTCACACAAACTTACTTTATTAGTTACTAACACTAACACACAATCACATACACTTCCACTATTAATAAAGAGTTAGTGTTTATTTTCACACTACTCTACCTACACATTGGCAAATCGATCGTTATTTCTTTTCTAGAGTATTGGGTAGCCCTGAAAAGGGCTGTTTTGTTTGGAACTTCATGGACACCTGGTTAATGGTGGCACCTTCCAGGCCTGGCGCCACATACACATCTTATCCCCCAGTTACTTTTTACCTTTTGGGGGCAGAGAGCAGAGGCAGGATATGTCGCTTCAGAATCCCAATTTTCGCTCTCTGGGATTTTGAAATTTTTTCTTCTCTCCTTTTCCTCCTCTTCTTCTTTGTTTCTTCTTTCCTCTTTATATCTTCTTTCTTCTTCTTCTTCTTTATATCTTCTCTCCTCCTCTTCTTTGTTTCTTCTTTCCTCCTCTCTTATCCTTCCCTCCTCGACAATGGCTTCCGCAGCCAGTTCATTTAATATGCGCCTGGCATATTCCAGATGCACATGAAGCTCCAACAGTTTCTCAAGTCTCGTGTTCATTCTTCTGGCTGTGTTGATCAATCAACAAGGGTAACTGGACTGCCGAACGAGTTTCAATTTATACTGAAAGCGCGGACGTGAAGGAAAACATCCCCCTAATAACATAAAATTCATCTTACCTAGATCATGACCAAAAAAAAAACAACAACGCGCGGACCTAAAAGAAACACTCACTCACTTTTTATGCTACCCATCACTATTTTAAAATTTTTTTATAAATCACTTCAGTAGACTATCCACATACGCAAAGCAATTCAATCTAACTCCAAATATACACCTCAAACACTAAGAAAAGATATCATTTTAATCTACTATCCACACCAACTTACTTTAGCTCTTACAAACACAAACACACCAACACATACACTTTCACTATCAATAAAGAGTTAGTGTTTATTTTTACACTACTCTACCTACTCACACACTGGCAAATCGATCGTTACTTCTTTTCTAGAGTATTGGGGTAGCCCTGAAAAGGGCTGTTTTTTTGTTTTGCTATGGCATTCTTTTTTAGTTTCTAAGAATGCGATGTCCTCTGAGGATAGACTTTCTGGCGATAGGTCTGCTTCTTCGGAAAGAGAAGAAGAACTCTTTGGTGTCGATACGGCAATCGACAAAGCCTCTGTCAGGTTCAGGTTGCTGCTGCTGTTGTTGCTGTTGTTGCTGCTGTTGTTGCTGTTTTTGAAGTCTGTACTTCTCTGTCCATTCTTCTTTCTCCCTGTTCACTTCTTCTCTGAAGAGCTCTTCTATCAGGTCTTCAGTGATTTTTAACATTCTCACATTCTCTATTTCTTCTGGCTTCGGTATCAGACTGTGTCTGACCCTATGCAAATTCACGTAGGCTTCGTTGAGCTTAGCTAGTTTGGAGCACATCTTCTTAGGAGGATGAGTCGACAATGGATGGCTAGACTGGCAACAACCCGGTTCTTAAAGTGAAAGCGCGGACGTGAAGGAAAACATCCGCCACACGGTTTTCGAGCCGCAACGTTCATGAGAGGGATAGTAAGAAATGAAAGAGCATCAATCCAACATTCTTATAGCTAAACAAACCACAAAGGCATTTTTTCAAAACACAACATTTTTATTCAAAAATCACTTAACACTAAACAACAACTCTAACATTTTTAACAATAATCCAACACTATAACATCAAACATTTTTTTTTCAAATGCCAAACATTTTTTTCAATTCACACTCTACTTTAAACAGGGCTGACAACGTTGTGAATGAAATTGTGATTTCCACTGTTGGAAATCATTAGGCCATTGATGGACACTACGTTTCCTAGCTTGAGATAAAAGATACGCATAATGGTCACAAAACCATCGATCTACTTTCACATCGTTTCTAGCAGAAGAACGAGGATCGAAATGAGTCACTAAATGTTCTAAGGAATAGCCCAGGCTGCGATGATGCAGAAAATACACACAGTACTGTCCACACACCAAGGAATCTGTGCCTTGTAATTTCACGTTATTGAATCGGGTGGTTTGAGCATTTCTTCTCATAAAGTCGATGATATCGTCTTCCAAAGGGGGCAATCCGTACGAATCGAAATATTCCACACATCCTTCTTGAGGAAAGTAGACGGCTACCCAGTGGGTTCCTGGGAGATGACTGTCGTCCGTGTTGATCACGTAAGCTTGATGGTCTTTAGGTTTGCGATGAGGGAGTTCATCTTTAGCACAGACGACAGGATTCCAAGAAGCCGTATACGAACTATGGTTCAAAAGGTAATAAAGTTCCCAGGTATCCATTGATTTGTGTGTGTTTTTTTCTTCTTCACAGGTAATAATAAGTCGTCAATTCGATCCTGACTTTTTGCTTGAAAATGTCTGACGAATAAACGGTGATTCGTTCTGTTTCCTCACTCTGATTCAGGAGAGCTTCGATACGATGGATCTCTTGAGTGGTTAATGGTGGACAAGAATGTTCACGCAAGTCTTTATACCACTGGTGCAACACGTCTTTGTTCGAGATGAGACTCCAAGCTTCGTCCAGATACTCGTCCAATTTTTCTTCTTGACTTAACATTAGGCATTTATCGTGTTGAATTTGACTAGGATGATCGTTTTGACAACCATAACAATTTTTCTTGATCAATTCCGTCATTTTGTTGACCAAGTGTTTGGCAAAACAGGAGACTAAATGTGCTTCTTGTTCTGGCCATCTTGACTTCATCATGATCACTTCTTCTTCCACAGTCTCCTTACATTTCATGTCCAAAGTTTCTCCACTAGGTAAAGAGGGAGAACAGTCTTCCATGGCTTCTAATAATCTAGAATGACTTCTCTCAAACTGTTGATTTCTATGGTATTATCGAATTCTGCATACAGGATGACGTTCACTGTCTCGTCCAGTGACTTTGCAAACTGAAGTTCCACACGAATCTGGCCAGATTTTATAGGGTGGAAATGTCCCTCGTCGCTGCCTTGGTCTGGAGTGAAATCGAAAGCCCACAAAGCGTAGCCTCCTGCATAATCGTCGTACGTAATGCCGTGACTGGTGTTGGTTCCTAACTGTCCAGTGGCTTCGTACAGGGACAAGTACGATCTCAAGTAATTCTTCTCGGGGTCAAATTTAGGCTCGAAAGGTCGGGTACACAAGGTCTTGCCATCGCGACTGACTTCGATCTTGGACACGCCAAAGTGTTGAAAGTTGAAAGGATTTTCGTGGTAGGCTCCGTTGAAGGCTGAATTCGAGACCATACCAAGGATCAAACGTTTGGGCAACTGTCCTTGGAACAGATGATCTTCGATTATGGATTGATTGTTACGGGGAATGGTGAACGTTTTCACTTCCACGCGTCGTATGGGATACTTGGCGGTCGTTCTGCTCAACGTTTGACTGATGTCGTTACCTACTTTGGGTAGCACTTCTACGCGTCGTACGTAGAGTTTGGCTTCTAGGATTTTGCTTTTAGGAATGCCACCAGTAGTAGCATCATTATCAGCCAACAAATGGAAAGCGGTACTGCTGCGATTCAGTCTCAAGCGGACATTGACCCCGTTCAGCAAATATTTCTCTTGCAACCACATGTCCAAATGCAAACGATCCATCAGTTCTAAACTCTTTCCACCTAGGATTTTCTTTCGTCTTTCCTCAAAACCGTCATTGTCTTTTTTAAATGTGTTAAACTCCTTCGCTTCGTCAGGTTCCCACAGCACACAAGCATTGAGATGCGTATCCTTGGCATCTATTCCGTACGTCAAGAGATTTTCCAGGTAGGCACGGTAAGGGTAAGTATCCATGCTGCTGCTGACCAGTTTGTTGTTCAAGTACAAGTCCACTGAGCTGAACAAGGAATGCATGAAATTGTTGACGGGAGCTATATTCTCAGTGTCTTCTACTGCACCATTATCCTTATCTAGAACTTGGACTTTCAAGTACAAGTAACTGCTATTCAGATCGATGTAATCTTCGGGCTGTCCTTTGATTTCAAACTCGATGGGAGCAGAATCGGTCAGCGAGGAGACGGGGTGAAATTCCACCCATTGGGATTCTTGCATGGTCATCATGGTGGGGGGCATGGCAAACAGATCCAGTTCCGTCTTGGAACAAGCGCAAGACTCTCGGTGCATCATTTTTTTCTGTGTTTCAATAATCGAAAACGTCTAAGTCTCGAACGGTTCTTCTTTTCTTGGCCTTTCTCGCTTGAAGTCTGGTGAAAGGGTGTTTTCTTCTTTGTCGTCTCTTTCTGCCTTGTCCTTGTTGAATGGCTGATTCGGTAGCGTGCAGGGCATTTATAGGTGTGTCTCGTCGGCCCAAAATGTCTTTACCCGTTTGCAGCAAGACATTTTTGCCTGCCCTCATGAAGGCTTCTTTAGGGTTTTGTTTGTCGATGATGACATTTTGGAGAAATTCTTTGCCTTGTGTCAGTGCCGCATCTTTCAAGGCGTGCAATCCGCGTGTCACCATCGGTTTCAACACTGGGGCCACCGAACGAAAGGCCGATTTTAACATATCTCCTAAACCGTGTCCTCGCTGTCGAGCCACCCCTCGGTACACTGGATACATGACTTACTTACGAGTCGTGAGAGAACCGTTTTCGAAAATGGAGTTTCACCGTGACTTTTCCTTTGGTGAATGGAATATTTTGTCCCAAATCTCCTTTTATAGCAATGTTGACCGTGTCCAAATACGACTTGCTGACAGGCAAATAGTGAGGATGGACAAATTCCCGGTGGACGTGGTAAGTGTTTCCACCTTCCTGGTCATTGATCGTGGTACTATCCACTTTGAAAGGAATGACACGCAGTAATGGCACGGAGGTGTGTCCCACCACGTTATACTCCACCACATCGGAGTACACGAACATCAAATTCAGTCCTTGGTTCAGTTCTACAGGGAATCGAAAGAACTTGTAAAATTCCGTATTGCTGTTGATCTTCGGTTTAAAATTTGGAGCCATGTTTGTGTCTCCACCTAAAATATCAAACAAGTCACGATTAAAACTGATGGACAACGTTTGGGTGTCCTGAAATTTCATCAGTAAGCGACGAGCCACTTTATGGTACTCCAGGGTGACACTTTTTTTGATTCTGTTCAGGGCTTTGCCAAAGACTAACTCGAACCTCTCCGCAATGGTGTCCACCAAATGTTGGCCACTAAAATAAAACCCTGCCGGAAATTTCAAGGTGTAGATTTTGAAGTTTGAATTGATGGTGGATGTTGTTGTGATCCCTGAAAACCCGCTGATTTCATTCATGGTGTCTTGTAATTGTTGGTTTAGGATTTCGACCTCAAAAGTGTTTTGCGTTTCAGTGATGTTTTTGATTTGTGTAGGGTGAATCATTTCCACTAAAGCCACTTCCCAATGGGCTTCGTGATCTAAGGGGATGGCTTGAGGTAATTTGGCCGTGTAACAGCACAACGTGTTGTTGGGAAACACCTCCATGGAACTGTCACTGGGTAAGGTTAAGTAAAATTGGTTTTCGTGACTCATAATTCCAGAGTTCTGTGGCTGTCCGAGGGGATATTACTGGATGTCAGAGGCGTGTCTCCGCCCAAAATGGGGTTCTGGTTGTGGTTGTTGGAGTGGTGACTGACACTGGCACTGGACACAACGTTTCCGTTCGAGGAGAATTTCAGGGAGGGATTGGGAAGCAGGTAACCGATGCAACTGCTCAATAAAATGGTCCACAATTGTTTGTCTCCTTGTTGCAAACTCAAATTGGCAATGGCTGCCCCGATGACACAATACACCACGAAGATTTGGCAGAAAAAGACGATTTGCGTTTTAGGCACACGTTCTCCACACCACACCCACAAGGGTTGTTTTTGTAAATCTTGCACAGAAGAACTAGGGGAAGGAGGAGTGGTCGACGTAGCTGCGTCTGATGTGTGAAAGGGCATGATGGTCACTTCTTTTTATAGTCGATGACTTGCGAAGCGTCGATCCAAGAATCGAAACTGGGTGGATATCCTTTCCAACGTACTTTGACTTCTTTGACACGTCGTTTGCCCACTTTACGGGTTCTGCGTTCGAGAATGCTTTCGATGTCGTACACGTCGTCTTCTTTTTTGGTGACACGTTGTAACTCGGGCAAATAAAACGTTCCTTTGAGTACTTCTCCGTTCATGTCTTCCAATTTATAGACGGCAGGATGACGGCCATGTACTCGTCCAGTGACGCGAAACAATTCGGTTGTCCAGTTAGGTAAGTAACCTTTGTCGAAAGTGCGTTTGGTTTTGCCAATGCGCACCCAATCTCCTACGGTCAACTCTCCACTTTTCTTGGGGACAGCCCTCGTCGGGGACGTACCGAACAGACGCTCAAACACCAACACTTCATTGTCGGGAGTCACGTCTTGCGGGGCACGTCCGATGCTTCGATGGTAAGATTGGTTGTACGCTTGCACCAGGTGCGGTAAGATGTCGATGTACTTCAGAGTGTGGTGATGCGTAAAATATTTCCACATGCGTTCTTTCAAAGTGCGTTGAAAACGCTCCACGATGCTGGCTTTGGTTTCGGGATTCTCGGTGGTAAAAAAATGAATGTCACGTTTCTTTAATTCTTTTTGGAAAGCTTGGTTCAGAAATTCGGTGCCTTTGTCCGTTTGCCATCGAAGAGGGTGACGGCCACTTTGTTTCAACACTCGTTGCAGGGCTTGCACTAACTCGCTGCTGGATTTGGAAGTCAAGGGCACGACCCAGGCAAATTTGGAAAAGACGTCGATGACACAAAACAGATATTTGTAGCCACGATTGTAGCTGGCCAAATGAGAGACATCGGCTAAATCGGCTTGCCATTGATGATCGATGCCTTCCACTTGGGTGCGACTTCTGGCAAACTTGCGTCGAATGGGTTTGTGTAAAGTGTAGGTAGCTTGTTCTTGTAACCATCGTTGCACTTGAGGTAAACGGAGACTTTTCAGTCGAGTTTTGGCAGCACGATACAATTTTTGAACTCCTGCGTAACCTGCAGGATGCGAGGGATCGTAGTAAATGCTAGCTAAGACTTTTTCCATTTTTTTGTGTTGATTGGTGTGTTAATAAGGCACCCACTCTTGGAAGAGGCTACTCTTTTTCTCTTGGGGTATTTTCTTGGATTGCAAGGCTTTGCGTGTGCGACCGGCAATAGGTGTCGAAGAGGAGGATGTCTGAGCAGGGGATATCGGTTCTTGTTTCACTTCTGTCTTCACTTTCTTTTTCTCTTGTGATGAAGAAGGGGTGGCCATCATCTTTTTAATCCATCCAATTCTGGAGGTAGGTGGTGTTGTTAACTTGCGTACTTTTTCTGGTGGAGTTTGAAACCCTTCTTCTTCTTCTTCTTTTCCTTTTTCTGTCTTGGTCACGGGTAGTGGTGGAACTGGTACTGGTACTGGTGATGGTGCTGGACTTTTCATCAAGGTCTTAAAATCTTTCAAAGTGGGTAAAGCTGTTTCGTCTAAAGCTTTCTGGTGAAAGAGTTGCAGTCGTTGCAAGAGTTGACCGTACTTTTGCGATTTTTCTGTTTCGGACAAATCTTGGCGATCCATCAAGGATTGCAATTCGTGTTGTAACTGGGACATCTCGCTCAAATTGGGATTGGGAGGTAAATGCGGGGTGCGTTGTTCTTGCCACCGATGGTATTCCATCCATCGTTTGTAAGGCACTAAAGCTAGTTTTCGTCCTTCCATGGGGTTGTCAGGGGTCGATTCTGAGATCTTGGAACTTCCGAGGCCTTTTTATCTTGCTCCCACCAGTCCTCCCAACATGGTTCCCAAGACTCCTTTCAGTATGGGGCCTAACAAGAGAGGTAAAATGCCTCCACGTTGGACCAACATCTTCTTTTTTTGACGAATGGGAATTTTCTTTTGAACCATTTGGCGAAGAACGTGACGATGTTTGCCTAAGCATTGTTTCTGGTGTTTGGACAAAGGGATCGTGCCTTTCAAAACGTTCAAACAACATTCGCACACGGTATCGATGACCTCTTTGGAGGCCGTTTGAATGAGTTTTTTTCGTAGGGGTGAAGAAGCTTTGGACAGGACAGATAACAGGTCCCCATGTTTAGCTAAACGTGGTGGCAGTCCTTTCCTTTTCTTTCCTTGGGGTTTTCTGGAGGGTGACATTTTTTACTTGTGGGTTCCGGGACATTCACCGAACAGACACTAACGTCGATGACTTAACGCACGCCCTTTTATCTTTTTTTTGGGGCTATCGCTTTGTCATAAAGGTGACAATGTTTTTCCCAAAATCACCAAGGAATCCTCCCCTTTGTTGACGCCTCTTTTTCTTGGAACGACTGTGTCTTTTCTTAGGGTAATGTCGATGCTTGGCTAAGCGCTTTGTCGGATGACGCGTCTGCCTTTGTCTCTTTCTTTTGTGGCTTCTTGGAGGTGACATCTTTTTTACAAGTTCACTGATACCCCGACTTGGTCACAGGCTCTTTTTATACTGGAACGCGTCGCCACTGATTGTCTTTACGTTTTATCAGTTTGAGGACAGGCATGACACGTCGTGCAGGGGTACGCAACGGACTAAATCGAGCCAGTTCTTGCTTGGACAAATCCAGTAAACTTTGTAACATGCCCGATCTTTCTTGGACTTTGATTTTGGGAGAAGGTACTTTGTGAGCAGCAGCCACTGCCACTAAATTGGAGGGTCCTGCCACTGGGGAAGTTCTTTTGGGGGTCATCAACGGAGATGTTCTTGGTGTGATCAACGTCTCCAAGTACTCTTCAGTTCTGGGTGTCATCAACGGAGAAGTGGATGAACGTGAGGATGCCGGAGACGCAGTCACTGCCGTGGCAGGTCGTGGTTTGCGAGTGTAAGGTTGCGTCCTGGCCGAAGTGCCTCTCTTGCGACTAGTTTTCTTCTGTGGACTTTTCTTTTTCTGGGGACTTTTTCTCTGTTTCTTTTTCTGGGGGCTTCTTTTCTTTTTCCGGGGTGGTGGTGTCTGGTAAGAGGAGGGTCCTGCCACTGGAGAAGTTATTCTTCTTGGGGACCTGGTCTTTTTCTTTTTCTTCTTGGGGCTTCGTTGGACTTTTGTCTTGGGGATAACTTTGGGGGCATTAGGATCCCATCTTAAGAGTGAGCGAATGATGACCCCTCCTAGAGTACCGCTCCCTCCAGGTTTCAAAATGATTTGTTTTTTGGTTTGAGTGTCGATGCGGGGATCGGCCAGTTGGACCAAAGCGACTTTGTTTCGATCGAAAAAGCGTTGGGTTTGATGAGGAATCTGAATGATTCCTTGGAGTAATTGACGTGCCGTCACCGTGAACCATCGTAAGACTTCTTTGAGACTAGCTTCTAAGACACGGGCTCGTGTTTGTGGATTTTTTTCTCGACTGATGCCATACAAGGCACGAATCAATTTGACGGGAAGATGCGACTGAAGGGACGTCATGTTCACACTGTGTGAGACAGACGAAAAAGGGTCTGAGGTTTTTATAGATTTTTTGATGGGGAGTGAAATGAAGTCGAGGACGGAGACGTGTACAGGACAGGCCCTCCGTCTTGGCACCAGTGGTGAAACAAGTGGGTACGAAATCGCAAATCCTCGGGGGTCGTAGGTTTCAAATCGACGAGTAAATAGGCGTGTGGCGTTTGAGTGGCATCGTCGTACGCCTGAGTCAGCCAATGCGTTCCTAACTGTTTGGCTAAGACTTGCACTTGCGATTTATCTCGAGGGCTTTTAAACAAGACCACGTAATGCGCATTGAGACTGATGGTGCGATGGGCTTTACTTTGTTGAAACAAATTTTGGGTGATGTAAATGACACTGGCATTACGGTGATGCCCTTTGCGCGTGAACCACAATTTAATTTCTTCTTCGTCTTCTCCTAACATGTCGTCGAAAATGACCAAATGGGTTTGACGGGAGTCAGAGACGATGCCGTCGTCTTCTTTAGGAATGCCTTCCACAAACACGATGGAATCGCCTTGACTTTCTCGCAAGAGGCTGTACGCCGATTGCCACTCTTTGTAACACCACACGATCCGTTGAGGTGGCCGATCGATCAAATGATGTTTATGTTCGATCAAACGTTTGACGAATTCGGTTTTGCCTGAACCGCTAGGTCCAGCAATGAGCATGTTAAAGGGATGGCGAAGATACAAAGCCTCCCAACTGGCACGATCTAAGTGTTCGTCGATGACTTTGACAGTAGAGGAAGAGGGAGCAGAGACAGCAGAGGTAGCCATGGTGTGAGAAATGTCACTTGTGACACGAAAACGAACAAGACAAGAGTTTATATACTTTTTCAGAACACGTTTATTGAATGTTTTTTTATCAAACATGAATACGAAAGACAAAAATACATAAAAGCCAAAGGCTTAAGTACAAGGATAAAAGGCACATGATAACGATGAACGTGGAATAAACACAAGTGTCTGTACAACAATCACATCTTTTGGGTAATGTTCTAACCAGTTCAACAGAGGGTAAGGTCACACAAGTGTCCTCCCGAAAGGGTCTTTCAGGTCTGTCCACGACAGTCCTGTCCTGGGTGACGGGTTCTTCTGGCACCGTCACTAACACGGGTTGAAAAGTAACTTTTTTCCTTGAACAACTCTCGTGCATACTGGGCCACTTCTTGGGTCCAAGCCTCAAAATCCCATTCTTTCCAGGCACGGACATCTGTCCAATGGGGATGTAAGTCACAAGCTACACACACATCGTCATACACGTCTTGGGTAGCTAAAAGTTGACGAATCTTTTTTTCCCGTAGAGGTCGAGAAGTATCCAGATGAAACCGCAAGGCTTTGAGCAAAAGGAGTTTTTCGTGACCATTTAAGGCCATGGAGGTGGTAAGTACTGATCGTAAAGAGTCCACAAAGAATCGGCTGGTAAACGAAATCCCAGAAAACAAGTCACTAAGACACACACCACTTGTCGTCCCAAATTGAATGGATACAGTTCTTGTAATAATCGATGGTAATGATCCACGGTTTGAATATGGTCATTGAGTTCCTTCCACGGAATCTGTTGGATGACATGTGACATAAGTCGTGGCATGGCAGCCTGTTTTTATAGTCTCTTTGTTTCGGAAACAATACACGTACTTTCTAGCCAGAGATCTTCGTTCTCCAGTAGGGAATCTAAATCTTGCATACTGTAACCGAAACTTCAGAGTTCGTTTAGAAGTTTCCTCTTCCTCTAAGTAGATTCCACGTAAAATATGTTGATAATCCTTTAACTTGTCTTCCTCAATGTATTGCTGTAGGTGAATCTCGAAGTAACCAAAATAATGAACATTTCGATCATTCACTAACTCAAAGTGTTGAACAAGGTCTGACCACTGAAACAATTTCTGACGAATCAGTTCTCTTATACCATTCAGGTACCAGTGGTTAAAGATCTGGTGACGTAACGGATGCAATTGTTCTTTACGTTTGACTTGTATTTTCACCAGCTCTCGGTAAATGCGTTCTCTCAACTCCACAGGCAAAGCACGAATGTTCTCTAGCAAAGTATCCATGAATAGGTCATACTAAATCCTCTTTGGTCTGACACAAGAAATGTACTCTTTGCACAAACATGGTTTCACTTCAGTGTCAAATTTAAATCGTTGAGTCACTAATCTACACATGACAATTCGTTCAGAAGTTTCCTCTTTCACTAAGTTGACATTGTGTTCAAGATGTTGGTAATTCGTTAACTCTTCCTCTGGAATTCGATGCAGTACGTTTACAATGATGTAGGTAGAATCGTCCATACCAAACCAATCCTTTTTAAAACTAGAGGATCGTTGATCAATGTCTGTCCGATGGAACACTTTCAATTGAATCAATCCTTGTATAGCCTTCAGGTACCAGTGGTTCAAACACCGGTGACGTAACGGATGCAATTGTTCTTTACGTTTCACTTGTATTTTGACCAGCTCTCGGTAAATGCGTTCTCTCAACTCCACAGGCAAAGCACGAATGTTCTCTTGTAAAGTATCCATGAACAGATTATTATGGTAAGAAGTTACTTCAATGTCTCGGTCCCACTAAGGGTAAGTAATGACAATTCGGTGACCATCGAGCATGTTCTACGTAGGCCGAATCTTGCGGTTCCCAGTGGTGAAGTGTCACATCGCAACTGAAGCACCTGACTTTATCTCCTTCGCCCAAGTAGAAAAATCCGGCTCTGGCTAATTCTTCGGGGGTCGGTCCTCCCAGATACTTTGGCCATTTTCCTTTGAACGATTGAAGACGATTTTCAAAGTCGCAGTATTCCGACAAACGCACAGGAAACGAATATTCGTTTTTCACAGGTTCGTTTCGATGAGGGTTGAGTGACATGGGTAGGAGTTTGCTCAAGGCTGGATGACATCCGTAGGGGGGTAGACGTGAAGGTGAACATTCCCCTTTAAAACGAAACCCAGTAAAATGTCCAAGAGGACGAGCGGCATCACTTTCGCATCCGACAGGTTTGACACGCACAGCATCACTTTCCATGATAGGGGTAGGGGTACTAAAGTTCCCATGATGCTTTACGGCATCGCTCAGGTCACAACGTACAGCATCGTATCCATCGCAAGGCTCACAATCGCACTCGTCTGCAAACTCCGTGACGCAATTACAATGGTAACCACATGGACAATCGCAGTTTCCTTCCGGACATTTTCCGTCGCAATGCATGGGTCTTATCCATCCAATATTAGTCACACTAGAGGAAGATACAACTTTTTTACAATCCCCAAACTGGAACGATGTCTCTTTCAAAGTATTCATCTTGTTTGCTCGGTCTTGGTAGTCCCAATGAACTATCGATCTTGCCTAGGGTTCCTTTTTATATACAGACCAATACCGACGTGACCGTACGGTAAGGTGAAATGATTGGGAAGTCGAACTCGCTTCTGGTACACGATTTGATAAACTTTTTCCAAAGGTCGACTGACGATGTGGTGAGTGGGTAAACGTACAATCTTGTTCGGTTGGTAAGTGGTCACTTTAAAGTTTCCATCCTCTTCCGATTGCAAGGCTTCTTTCAATACCCCAAAGTTGACCACACGACTGGTACGATGATTCAGAGTCAGTCCTTTCACTTTGCACGTCGTGTGCACTTCTCCTTGTTTGTCCCGATATTCGTAGCCGTAATTTTTGGGACCGCCACTGACGAAACTTAGAATCTTGTCGTCGGGATGCTCGTCTGTCCAGGCTCCTAAACGGTCTCCTTCGATGTCAGGGTGATGTTGAATCGGGTGATGGATGTAAATGCAACTGTCCGTGTCAAAGTACAGGACGCGTTCTTCTAACAGTTCTAAAGCTTCGTACAATTTTAAGCGAGCATGGGCTGTCACGTAAGCCGCAATGATGACATTTCCAAAAGGGTCGTCTTGTACAAAGTCCAGATCTTCTTCGTAATTGACCAAGATCAAATCCTCTCGAACGACGTCCACGTGTTTCATGTATTTGGTTTTGTCGTGAATCATCTGGAAGTAGCGGGAAGGTTCTGTCAAATATTCCGTCTTGGGTAAACACGGGCGTTGTGCCATTTTACCCCACAAGCAATTTAACATCACTTTGGCAAAAGATCGCCTACCTTCGTTTTTCTCGATGTGGTCTAAAGTGATGCCTTCTTGTTCGTAGTATTTCTCTTTGAATTGTATTTGGTCTTCGGGAGTGTGACACCAGGAAGGATAGCCGCTGGCTTCTTGCTTCAGTTTCAAAAAGGCATCCACGTAGTCTGCGAAAATGCTTTTCTGAGTAGGGTCACCCTTGTGGTATTGTTGTGTCTTGGGAAAGTGGCAAATTTCGTACACTTCTAACAGTTGGTATCCCATGTCCATAGCTTTGAACAATTCTACGCTGACCCAGGTTCCCGTCAAGGCCCGTTCTTCCTGGCTGTGATGACAAGGCTGGTCTTGGTTGCACGTTTCGGCACAAGTACGGCACAAAGGAAACATCAGTTTGCCTTGACAATGGTGAGGTAAGACGGGATGGTATAGGTTCGTGGGAGGCAAAACTTTACACTTGATCAAGCCTTCGTATTGTCGAATGTTGACCAGGTCGATGTGTTCCGTGAACAATTGCGGGTGCCCTACAGGAAAGCGACAATATTTGCACACGTAGGGATACAGCGAACACACGTCCAAGTATTTGATTTCTTCTCCGTTCTCTTCGTCGGCTTGGTACAGCAAACAGGTGGCATTGGTCCTTCCTCCGTACAAACTATCCCTCGGGTTCAGCGGGTCCATGAACTGGTAACTTTCCACGAGGCGTTTAAACTCGGGATCGGTTTTCATACGGTGATCGTACTCGTGTTCCCACATTTCCACCACTTGGTATCCTTGCTGTTCTAACTTTAGGCGCCGCTGACAAGTGTCTTGGTACAAGTCTTCCATGGTTCGTTGCAAAAACTGATTTTTAGTGCCACGGTCAGGATAACAAATGGGACATCCGTGAAATAAGCAACCGTTAAACTCGTACACGATCTTGGGGTTTTCTAAGTCCCAGCCATCGACCGAATACGTTCCGATGGTCTTTTCGCCCCCTCCGTTGCGGGCATGCTGAATCCACTTGTCTTCCTTGTCGCACAAGTAATGTAACCAGCGTAGGGCTTTGACCGAGTATTGACGCTTGACATAGTGGGTCGTTTGAGGACTGATGACAGCCACAGTGTTTTCAGGCATGAATCGTTGTCGATACACTAAGGAACACGCTTTGGCAATGGTGCAAGCTTCTTTCAAAGGATCGACCCCTCCGTGTTCCATGAACAGTTCTCGAAATTTTCCACAGCAACGCCGTAAAATGTCCACGTCGGAACGACAATACTTTAGCATTTCTTCCTGAAAGTCGAAGGGGTCAGAGGCATGAGCCTGGTACCAAGCGTAGAAAGCTTCTCGTTGTTCGGTACGCATGTTGTCGGGGTCGTAATAGTGAGCCTCAGGTAAATGGGGTAGAACGGCGTGTTGATTGGCTTCCGTATTGAAAAAGTGCGGAAAGTACCCTTTAGCCATTTCTGTCATTCCAAACGTTTTAGGCATTCGACTCAAAGGCATGGCCAAATAGCTCATCGAATCTTTAAACTGTACTTGTCCCACTTGCATGAAAATGATTTTGGCTCCGTTCAAAGTCACTTTAGGACGTTCGGTGCCATGTTCCGTATAGTATCTGAGAAGAAACTGTCCATCGTATCCGGAGAAATTGTGAGCCATCACCGTGGCATGACGATGACAATCTCCGTAAAGTCCGATGTCCTCTTGGCTCCACGTCTTGTCGATGGGGTCTAAGACCCATTGGGCAAAATCGGCTAACGTGTTTGGCCCCCGAAAGATTTTTTCACGCCCTCCAGGAATCTTGCTGAAGTGAGGGCAATGACTGAAGATAGGTTCTTGAATGCACTTCTCGCACGCTCGATGAGCCACGCAGAAATTAGGAATGTGAATGCCAGTCTCTTGCATGCATTCGAAATCGAAAAAGATGAAATTGCCTTTCTTCTTGTGACCGTCCTCTTTCTCTGGTAGGGGTTGGTATTTTTGCACGTAACATTGGTGTTCCAAGTCCACGATGTGGTGACAAATGTGACATTTCTTTTTTCCTGAACATACGTGTGCCTTGGTACTATTGGTACGTATGCCTTGTCCACACGTAGGGCACAATCTCAGGAGTTGACAAGCACATTTCTGCTGTGAACCTTGCGTTTTCAGATGTTGTTGGTAACAGGTAGGGCTGACAAACGTGCGCAGACAAGTGGAACAAGGCACTGGTTCTTCGCTCAGACAGGGTGAAGAGGCCAAACATCCTGAGCATTTCGATCCACAATGCTTGTGTTGCTCTCGATTATTATAACCATGGTCACATTTCTCACAGTAATAACCGTATCCCAGGAATCCGGTGATACTGGTAATGGTATCGAAATGGTCATCGTGATGATAAACATGAATGTATTTTCCGTCCTTAAAATCTTGCCCTCGAAACAACAGAGACCCGCGCACTTCTTGAGGGTGCACTTTCAAAGTGTATCGTGGAGCTAGGGCATCTTGCAATTTTTGCATCTCAGGAACGCCACAGGGTGTGTCTTTGGACATGCCAGCTTTTCGTAACAGGAGTTCTGCTTCACTTCGTTGTTTGGCTCGGTCCGATTGTCGAATGTTCTCCCAGTCTCTTTTCCATTCTACCGTGTCGTTCTTGTTGGCATAGGTTCGTCCCACCACGATGGCACGGGCTAAACACATCTGGTCATGAGGATTGTGAATTTGGACAAGGCTACGCTTAATGCTGCGAAGGTCGTTCACCAATAACATCTTTTTGCGTCCGGTCCCTTGAGGAGGAGAGACGTGGGTCATGTCCAATGTGGCTTTTCCATCGGTGATGTCAAACTGGTCATTAGATTGTTGCACGTGTTGAATCTTGTCCATGACTTTGGAAGCGGTCAATTCTGCAGGGGTGCTAAACTCGATCCAAACAGGGGATTTCAAACCGTCGTGTTGTATGGAAAGTCTCAAGCGATCGTCTTCTTTGGGTTGACATTGTCGCTTGAGTGCAGTGAGCAGAGAATCCCACACTCCGGTGATGAACCCTTCTGCTTTCTCTAACGGTACTTCGGACTTGAAATCTTTAAACTTCACCGTGTATTTGTAAGCCGTGGTTCTAAATTTTCTAGAGGAGCGCTTTTCCGTCTCTCGAATGGAATAGTACTTTTCAGGGTTGACAAAGGGTGGTGGACTTGGTTTAGAGGGTTCGGATTCTGGTTCACTCATGTCCTCTTCAAAATCACTGACATGAATTTGTGTCAATATTTCAGCCCTGGTACGAGGCGATAGATCACGTTTCTGCCTCTTACTTTCTTCTTCTTTCTTCTCGAATGAATGGGATCGTTTCATCTTGAAAGCAAAAAGTCAAATGACTCAAGTTCAAACACCATGAACTACTTTATAGTCATAGCAGACCAGCGTATATAAAAGGGTGTGTGTCTTGTCCTTTCACTATTCATTTCACTCTCAAGCCGAGCACAACGATGGAAGAGACTAACCAGATGGAACGTTTCGTCAGAGCTTTGCGAGGGGTCATTAGAAAATTCTCTTCAGACCATCCTACGGACTACTCTCCTTCCTTTCGAGATAAAAGTCAAGATACTTGCTATATCTGTCAGAAGAAAGGGCATTGGTCTTCAGAGTGTCCAGACCGTCAAAAAACAGGAGCTAAAAAAGACAAAAGTAAAGATACCTGTTATTATTGTAAAGAAAAAGGACATTGGTCTCCAGATTGCCCAAAAAAGAAACAAGAGGAGTCAGAAGAAAAGAAGGATTCTTCAGAAGAAGAGAGGGATTCTTCAGAGGAAGAAAGCAGACAGGTGAAGAAAAAGAAACAGGAGACGAAAAAAGAAGGGAAGAAAGCGAGGAGGAAGAAGAGGAAAAGAGTGTGACGGTGAAGAAATTCAAAAAACAGAGAGACTAAACAAGGAGAAAAGAAGAAATCAATGAACTTTTTATTAAAGTGTTGTGTTGTGAATTGTGAATTGAATTGTAAAAAATGGAGAAAAGAATAAATGAATGATATAAGGTAAGAGTCTTTGAGTTTTGATTTTAAAATAAGAAGCTACACTCACGCACTCATACACAGGCACGTACTATAAGGGTAAAAATGGGTGGGGTTTATTTTTTGTTTTGAGTTATTGGCAAATTGAAATTGTATTTCTTTTCGAGATATGTGGGTGGCCCTGAAAAGGGCCTTTTTTCTTTACGATGTAGGGGTGAGTTTAAGCAATCAACTTTAACTGCCTTATGCCTTTGCCACGGCCAAGGCCTACTTCTGGACTGCGTAATGTTGATGATGATGATAATGATTGGGTTGAAATCACTAAGGGTGGTACGGTAGGCTTAGTCACAGGGTTAACGTGTTTAGCTCGGGAAGGTCGTATTCTCTTCGGTCGTGATAAAGAAGTCTGATACATTTGTTTCAGACTTCTTAACTCCGCTAAAATGTCCAACAGTACCGTGGCCGTTTCATTTTCACCCTCTTGTTTCTTTGCTGCTACTTCTTCTTGTTGTTGCTGCTGTTGTTTTTTTCTTACCTCTTCTTCTTGTTGCTGTTGCTGTAGGAGAAAAGCTTGTTCCGCTTCCTTTTGTCGTTGCATAAATTTCTCCAATTCTTCTTTCTGTCTCTGTCTAAAATTCTCCACTTGCGGTAATGAAGAAGGTAACGAAGGTTCCGGAACAAATTCTTGCGAGGAGAGAAAATCCACAAAATCCCAATTCACTTCTTCTGAAAGTAAGTCCGAGTTCCCTTGGGCAGTCTCCCCTGCTGGTGCAGCCCAATGGATCGTTTTCTGAGTTTCCGTCATGTTGAATCACTGTCGCATAGATTGACTGCACACAAGCGTTAGCGAATCTATATTGACTACGTGACGTCACAGACTGCTCTCTTCGGATTGGATGCGGGCTGACTGAATTCTGTAACGCGTGTTCGGATTGGTGAATGAACTCAATCCGTTTCAATCCCTCCTGTCCCTATAAATAAGCGCCGTTCACTGCATTGATTCACCTATTCTCGTCGCTTCAAGATGTGGACTACAGTTGAGTCATCCACCCTTGTGTCTTCCATGATGTTTCGGACAGACTTGCTTATGTATGTCCGATCGAAGTGGACCGTTGTCCACAGGACAAACACCAGCCTGTGGATACGTAGGATCTACGTGGAAAGACAAGGATGCCTGAAAAGAGTGCTGATGTACGGACCAACAGTAAGACGCAGCCTAAGGAGAAGAAGAAGACCAATGCGGTGCCATTTATGTTTATGAATACATTAACATAAACCCAAAGGCCCTTTTCAGGGCCAGCCATATTTCTCGAAAAGAGATAGTCTTTGAATTGCCTACCCCTTTTTTTATTTTATTTTTTTAAAAAAAAAATAGAGACCCTCCCTGTTTCAATTTTACATAGACCCTATACAGTCCCAAGGGTTTATGTCCATGTTAAATTTACATAGACCCTATATTGTCCCAGGGTTTTTGGTCATGTTAATTCCCATAGACCCTATATGTTCCCACGATTTTTCTCCATGTTAAATTTACATAGACCCTATATTGTCCCAGGGTTTTTGGCCATGTTAATTCCCATAGACCCTATATGTTCCCACGATTTTTCTCCATGTTAAATTTACATAGACCCTATATGTTCCCAAGGGGGTCTGTAATGATAAATCCCATAGACCCTATAAGATCCCCATTAACTACTAATATGACCGTCTCTTGTATAAGTCAAGAAATGTTGGACTTCTCTTTAAGAGGTATAGACGCGCAGAATAGTCCATCTTCTGACTTTCACGAGGGACAGCACACTGCAGACTCTCTGCAGGATATCGAATATAACAGTTATCTCAGGTAAGATAAAGTGGAAACCTTGCTTTGGGCCCATTCTGGTTACAATCGCTGACGCATACTTGTGTAATATTATGTAAATAATTTCTCAGTGGAGTGTGTCTGTGATTAGGATTTTTAATGTAGCTTTAACAATGTTTCAGTCATATCGCTACGATGTCTGCAGTGTGTCAGTTTATAGTGATGTCTAGCACTGGGGCATCATGCCACAGACATGTAGCATATATACCCAGTCACATTATCCTGACACCAGGCCGACCAATCGTAACGCTAAACTCTTAATGCTGCGCGTCAAGCAAGGTAGCTGTTAGTACCATGTTTTAAAGTCTTTGGTATGACTCGACCGGGGTTCGAACCCACGACCTCCCGCTTCCGACGGACGCTCTAACCACTAGGCCACCGGAGCGGTCAATTCCTCAGTGGAAGAAAGTTTCGAAACATCCCTTAGGGGCTTTTGGAAATGTGAATTGAAACTGGTCACTGGGTCTCCAAGCTCCATTATGATAATGCTGCATCTTACAAGCAATCTTGATTGGTCTGTTTTGTTATAAAAAATATATTATATAATGTCTTTGCCATATACTTTTCAGTGTGTTTCATATTTATATATCTACGTTTCTGTCTGTTTGTCTGTCTGTCTCTCTTTTCCTCTGTACCTCTCCATATATATGTATATAATGTCTAGGTGGTTATATCTCAATTTACCTATCTGCCTGTCCATTGCTTTACTTATGGATCTCAAATATGTAATCATTATCTATATCTTTACCTGTCTGACTACGCTTGCCGTTTACCCCGTGGCAGTAGGCGTATTGAGCCCGATAAGTTTGCAACTATCAATTAAGACCACGCCGTCACTTTGTATTCAGTAAATGACGTCAGGTTTGCAGCAAGATGTTGGAAAGATTGTTTTGATCGAAGTGGAATACATTTGATATGCAAATACATTAGGGAGTACGTCAGGCTGGAATTCTGGTATCTTGACTTGTTTCGGGTGCATGTTTATGTTTTAAAGTCAAGGAACGCGATAGCTCAGTCCATGATGCGTTTGACCCACTAGTTCGAATCTAAGCACTGACATTCTGTTTCGAGTATCTTTCATTATGATAATTCGTATCAGCTCGACGTGATGAATGTGTTGTTTGTTGGAATAAAAACCTGCTGATAACTAATTGTATCTGCTGAATTTGAAACTTCATTTTTAATTAGTATAATTATTATTATTATCATTATTGTCTTACAAAACGGTAAAATTGTTTTTGAATATATATATATATATATATATATATATATATATATATATATATATATATATATATATATATATATATATATATATATATATATATATATATATATATATATATATATTGCCACTCACAGAAGCTGAGCTACAGCGCCTGATGGACCGCTTTGCTAAAGCATGCATTGAGTTTGGGCTGACCATCAGCCTAAAGAAAACAAGGTTGATGGCCCAGGACGCGGACCCGCAAGCATCATCAACAACTACGAACTTGAGGGGGCCCCGAGTGGCTGAGTGGTCTAATGCGCTATCCGTTACGGATCACTGCCATCTAACCTCTGTCTGCGTGGGTTCGAGTCTCGGATTAGGCTAATGTGGGTATGTGAGAAAACTTGCCAGTAGCTTCTCGTGGGTCGGTGGTTCTTTCCGGGTTTTTTCCGCGTTCTTCTTCCACCATTAATACTGGCCGCCATGTATAGCCTATCGTGTGCTGAAAAATGGCGTTAAACCCTACAACAACAACAACAACGAAGTTGTGGTAGTCAGTCAATTCACGTACGTCGGTTCTACCATCACCAACAACCTCTCGCTCGATGCGGAGCTCAACAAGCGGATTAGAAGTGCATCAATAACTCTCTCCAGGTTGTCGCAAAGAGCGTGGAACAACAGCATGCTGACCTTGAACACTAAGATGTCCGTGTAGCGTGCCTGCGTGCTAAGCACTCACCTTTACGCCAGTGAAACCTGTAATCTGTACTCCTCACAAGAGAAAAGACTAAGAGCTTTTCACATGTGATGCCTCTCACGCACACTCGGGATCACCTGGAGCGATCGAGTAACAAACAACGATGTGCTTAATCGTGCCAGGTGCCAGGTTCCCAGCATGGTCACACTCCTCCGCAACGTCGCATTAGATTGATGGGCTATGTACGTCGGATGGATGACGGACGGATCCCCATATATATTCATTATTCGAAACTTGCCTCGGCAAAAGCTCGATTAGACGGCCATATTTCAGCTTCAAGGATGTCTACAAGCGCGACATGAAAGCCCTTGACATCGATGTCAACACCTGGGAAGAGCTTGCTCTAGACAGGTTCAGCTGGCGACATGCTCTGATCACTGGTCTGAAAGCCGGCGAGGACAAGCTATGCTTGCTAGCTGATGAAAAGCGATCGCAGAGGAAGAAGAAGCAGCTCCAACCCACACCAGACTCAACCTTCAAGTGCAGCAAATGCAGCAAGGACTGCCACTCTTGTGTTGGGCTACATAGTCACAGCTGACACACAGCAAAAGCATATACAGAGACAGACAGACAGACAGACAGACACAGAGAGACAGACAGACAGACAGAGACAGACGGAGAGACAAAGAGAGAGAGACCTGATATATATACAAATGAACAAAATAAACAATCTGAAATCGATATATATATATATATATATATATATATATATATATATATATATATATATATATATATATATATATATATATATATATATATATATTGTTCGTTTTCATTTGCATGGACCACTGTATGCATTGTGTTAATATTTTGATGAACTTTCATGATTATAGGGCTTACATTGAAGACATTTATGTTTAATTATATTTCTAGTCTCTTTTTTTAAAAACTGAAGATGTTTACATCCCGCTGCATAAACAATGACGTTATTGACTTATAGATTATGTCAAATTGTATATTTACAAAATTATGTTGAAAGTATAATGAATGAACCCGATAACCATCCATGTCATTGATGATGATGATAATGATGATGATGATGATGATGATGATGTGAAAGTGCTTAATGTGTCTATAGGCTGTCATTTCATTAATTAGTATAATTTGGATCATGATAATTGCTAAATGTACTTGTCTGCTTTTATGTGTATGTACCGTTTGACGTCAGACGTTTCTTTCCTTACAATGTTAGTCATTTATGATAATGTAGATGTATCAGTCATATCTTAATGACTGTTTCATTTCGCTGGGCAATATAAAATATTTCATCTTCTGTTTCTCCCTTCTTTAGTCTTGATTATATTGGGGACCGCGTCCCATTTTGCAAGAACTTTCAAGAAAGAATGACCAAAATATGACATCACATGGCTTTAACATCTGTACTGTGAAGGGGCAATACTAAAATGCAAATATTCTATTTCGCAGACCCTAGCTAAAGTTCGAAACCTTAATTATTTCCTAATAGTTGGAAATTGAGTGAGGGAAATATGAGCCATGCCTTTTATTTGCAGCAGTAAACATTATTAGGGTCAAAACGCAAGATTTATTACTGAAATTTATTACATTTACAGAACACAATAACCTATTTTGTTTTATAAACACATATCGATATTTTAATGTGTGTCTGTCTGTGTAGGAGTTTGTGTGTTATTTGGATTTTCAAAGTAGCTATAACAATTTTTCAGTCATAGCTCTTCAATGTCGGCAGTGGGTGAGTTTATAGTGATGTCTAGCACTGAGGCATCACGCCACAGCATGTATCATCATGTCCCACTCAGTCACATTACCCTGACACCATATCGACCAGTCTTAATACTAATCTCTTAATGCTGAGCGCATAGCTAGGCAACTGTTAATATCATTTTTAAAAATCATTGTATGATTCGGCCTGGGTTCAAACCCAAACCCTCCTGCATTCAAGGTGGACGCTCTAACGACGTAGGCCACTGGATATGTCTTATTTGTATTTGTTGCCAAGTCCAAACACAGTTTGATTTGCGTTTTGTGTTTCGGGATCATAGAACATGCCATTTATAATAATTTCGTTTATTTTTTCAATTATATGCTTATTTGTAGTTGAATAAAGGATATTTGTGTTTTTTTAACAAATTCTTCACGCTAATGAGGTCGGTATCCTTTCCGAAATTTATGTCGTTCCCCTAAATATGTGTACAGGATCGCCTATTTTATATTTAATCTTTAATTTACACCAAATCAGAGTTATTGTCGTGTTGATTTATATAAGTGATTTATTTGTCTTCTCTTCGTATCAAACGGGGATATTCTTTCGCTATTATGGTTTATGAAATTATCTTTATACATCATCTTTTGATAAAATATTAAACTAATTATCTGATTTGTCTTCCGTTAGGCATATTCATGTTAGATATTTGAGTATTTTATTGAAATTTTCAAACGATCACAACTTTGTTGTTTCTTTTGTATTGTTATGCAGTCTGATATTCTTTTATCCAGCTATTTTTAATAACTGTTTTAAAAACTAATTCACTACCTATGTTGACACAAACATTGTCTGGTTAAAAACCCTATATGTTTGGGTTGTTTTAAATTCACTAGTTTTATCAGTTGTTGTTAGGTTATGGATTGGTATAGTATATATTTTGGATTGGTATAGTATTTATTTTGGATTGGTATATTATATATTTTGGATTGGTATAGTATTTATTTTGGATTGGTATAGTATATACTTTGGATTGGTATAGTATATACTTTGGATTGGTATAGTATATATTTTGGATTGGTATAGTATATACTTTGGATTGGTATAGTATATATTTTGGATTGGTATAGTATATATTTTGGATTGGTATAGTATTTATTTTGGATTGGTATAGTATATATTTTGGATTGGTATAGTATATATTTTGGATTGGTTTAGTATATATTTTGGATTGGTTTAGTATATATTTTGGATTGTTATGCTATATATGATGGATTGGTATAGTATATATTTTGGATTGGTATAGTATTTATTTTGGATTGGTATATTATATATTTTGGATTGGTATAGTATATACTTTGGATTGTTATAGTATATACTTTGGATTGGTATAGTATATACTTTGGATTGGTATAGTATATATTTTGGATTGGTATAGTATATACTTTGGATTGGTATAGTATATATTTTGGATTGGTATAGTATTTATTTTGGATTGGTATATTATATATTTTGGATTGGTATAGTATATAGTTTGGATTGGTATAGTATATACTTTGGATTGGTATAGTATATATTTTGGATTGGTATAGTATATATTTTGGATTGGTATAGTATATACTTTGGATTGGTATAGTATATATTTTGGATTGGTATAGTATTTATTTTGGATTGGTATATTATATATTTTGGATTGTTATAGTATATACTTTGGATTGGTATAGTATATACTTTGGATTGGTATAGTATATATTTTGGATTGATATAGTATATAGTTTGGATTGGTATAGTATATACTTTGGATTGGTATAGTATATACTTTGGATTGGTATAGTATATACTTTGGATTGGTATAGTATATATTTTGGATTGGTATAGTATATATTTTGGATTGGTATGCTATATATGATGGATTGATATAGTATATATTTTGGATTGGTATAGTATATAGTTTGGATTGTTATAGTATATACTTTGGATTGGTATAGTATATATTTTGGATTGGTATAGTATATATTTTGGATTGGTATAGTATATACTTTGGATTGGTATAGTATATACTTTGGATTGGTATAGTATATACTTTGGATTGGTATACTATATATTTTGGATTGGTATAGTATATATTTTGGATTGGTATGCTATATATGATGGATTGATATAGTATATATTTTGGATTGGTATAGTATATAGTTTGGATTGTTATAGTATATACTTTGGATTGGTATAGTATATATTTTGGATTGGTATAGTATATATTTTGGATTGGTATAGTAGGCCTATATATTTTGGATTGGTATGCTATATATGATGGATTGGTATAGTATATAATAATAACAACAATAATAATAATAATAATAATAATAATGAGGACTTTGTATAGTGCCTAATCTTTAGAAACTCTAAGAGCTTTACAACATTAGACAACACCTATAAAATAAAAAACATATATAATGATATGATTACAAACACAAACACCAAGAAATAAGAAAAAATAAAAATAAATTTTAAAAAAAGCATTATTAGGTCTTTAAGTTTGTTCTTGCATTCGACATAAGTGAGTTTTGAGAGCACTCTTGAATGTGATCACTGTGTCTTTTATTCTAAGTTCAGTGGGCAGTTCATGCCCTGGTATGCAAAAGAACGCTGTCCATATGACTTTGTTTTCGTAGTGGGAATAATGAGTATACGATTGTCAGAAGATGAGCGTAAGTATCTTGCTGGTGTGTACACATGGGTGAGGTCGGATAGGTATGTTGGACTAGAGTCAGTCAGTGAAACGTAACACAGAGAACAAATTTTGTGTTTCATTCTGGATCGAATGGATAGCCAGTGTGGGGTACAGAGCAGCGGGGAGGTGTGCTCTGATCGTGGTACTCTAAGTATGATCCGAGCAGCTGTGGTTTGAACTTTTTGAAGTTTTTGGAGTAGATATTGAGATGAACCAGACATAATTGAGTTACAATAGTCCAGTTTTGAAATTACTCACAAACACACAAGTGTTTTTGTGTCATCAACAGAAAGGTTTTTGCGAATTGAGCTGATGCGTCTCAGCTCAAGATATGCAGCCTTGCATATGTTCATGACATGTTAGTATTGTGAGAGTACTGTCCAGAATACCACTTAGGTTTCGTACTGATTGTGTGAATTTAATGTTGGTGTTGCTGATATTTATTGTGTGAGGTAAAGGATGCAAATGAGAAAGTCTTTATGTTGTAATCGTAATGGCCTCAGTTTTATTATCATTCATCTACAGCTTGTTACATGTCATCCATAATTTCACATCAGAAATGCACCTCTCAACACCTTCAATGGTAGCATCAACTTCAGTTGGTTGGCTAGTTTTGTATATTTGGGTGTCATCAGCGTACACTTGGTGAGACACTGGATGATGATCTATGACACTTGAGAGCGACTGAGTGTATATAATGAAGAATACAGGTCCAAGAACAGACCCCTGTGCAACACCACAACATAGATCATCTGGGCTGGAATCTATTCCATTTGCAGACACAATTTGTGTCGTGTTGACCAAGTAGGACTTGAACCACAGTAAGGATGTATCATGAATTCTAAATACATGCTGGAGACGGTGAAGTAATATATCATGGTATATTGCGTCAAATGCTGCAGACAAATCAAAGAGGGTGAGGACTGTAACCTTTCCGCTGTTCAAGGCAGAGAGAATGTCATTAACTACTTTTAGAAGAGTAGTTTCAGCACCGTGAAAAGGAGATATGCAGATTGTACATTGCTAAGAAGACTGTTTGAATTCAGATGAGATACAAGCTGGGATAGAACAACCTTTTCTAAGATTTTTGATATGTATGGGAGATTAGAAACTGGGCGGTAGTTCTTTAAATCGTTATGATCTAGTGTTGGTTTCTTCAGCAGAGGCTTTACAATGGCAGTTTTGAAAATGAATGGCAATTCCCTGGATGAGAGAGATGTATTTATAACATCAGATAGTGAAGGCAATACTGGATCTAAGCATTCAAGCAGAATTGATGTTGGAATTGGATCAAGTTCACATGACTTTGATGCACTCTTCATCAGAATTGTGCGTACGAAATCCATAGAGACAGGTTCAAATGCTGTTTATGGTTGTCGCTCAAATTATGTATCCCAACTGTATGGTGACGAGGAGTCAATTGAAATTGTGTTGTCAAGCTTATCTCTAATGGTTTGTACTTTGTCACGGAAGCAATTTGCAAACATACATGTCCGGAAGATCGACTGGAGAGAAGGTAGTTGGAAGTGGTGTAGATTTGTTCCTTGACATTAACTTGTTAGTAATCTATCTCGAAGAGCTCTTTGTAGCTGGAACTTTCCATGATCTTAGTAGTTTAGTGGACTGATTCCGCTGCATGGACTATATTTGTGACATTCTTCTTAGCGGCTTCATAGATTTGCTTATGAATAGTGAGTCTGGTGGATAGCCAAAGCCTTTCAGCTTTACGGCGGTCTCTTATAGCAGTGCGAAGCTGGTTACTAACACTGCTATACCATGGAGAACACTTTGAATTGATACTCTGCACTTGGTAGCTGGGGCATGTTTGTCCAGCAATGAACGCAGGCAGTTATCGAGTTGTTCTGCTATATATTCGTATACTATGTGTTATGGATTCGTACGTTAGATATTATGTATTGGTATACTATATATAATGGATTGGTATACTATATGTCCTTGATTAGTGTACTTTATAATATGGGTAATATATATCATAATTGGATATGTTTCAATCATAACCGTAATTGTGATCGCGTTCATATACCATTCGGTTGATTAATTAGTTCATTATTAGGTATTGCGTTCCCAGGATTACATCAATTAAATATTTTTCTATCCCTGCCGTAAATATTAATCCTTTCTTTGACAAACCATTTAACAGTTTTAAACGACTAGCTTTCTTGCCAATAGATTTTGATGGAGTGAGGTTTGCTTTTTCTGCCAATCATATCGTACAATTAATGTCCTAATATTCTTCCCAGGTTTTATGTGTGTGATAAGTTCATTATTTGTATATGGTATCACGGTACCAATTGTTTTTCCATATACCTCAATGCTAATGTTTTGTGAAATAAATATACTTTCTGTCCTACTTGGGCATGCATGTCACACACTGTCATATAGAACAATGCTAGATTGTCAATTTGACAATGACATAACCAGGTACTCCATTGCATTTAAAAGAGATAACTCTACTGGAACTAGACAGGGGTAAGAGTTATCTAGTCACAACAAGCACATTTTCAGCCATGTGTACCATATATTAAAAAAATCATAAAAAATACAAAATATGATCTAGATAGAAATTAAAACAAACTCACATGTTGCCAAGAGGCTCAATATTTTTTTAAGCCAAACAGAAAGTACAACTCTTACATAATGCACCAATCACAGCTAGTGTTGTTCTTTAATTCTGAATACAATGTTCCATACACCTTAAATTCCGCCCACCTGGACTTGCGCAATTAGTACCGTTATACCATATGTTTGTGTTTTGAACTTTAAACAATATAATTTGACTGTATATAAAGATATCACTTCACTGTCTTAGATTTTCAGTGAAAAATCTTGCTTGTAATTTAAAATTTAAAAACAATAATTAATTGGGGCTTTCTCCATTAATTGGTGAATTATGTAATGATGATATTAGTAGTCACGCATGACACTATTAATGTCCTTAATTTGATATCAATTACCAATAATCATTATCTACTTTGCTTTGTTTTATTTTGTTTCGTTTCAGTTTGTTGCTTAATTGATTTGTAATATCGTCTTGTCCATATACATTCATTTATTCGTTGTATAGCTCATTTAGTTATCCGGATTCTAATTTGCTTTCAAGATCAGATAAAACCGATAACTATGGTTAAGTTAATATGGCTTTTGAAACGCACTATCATAGGCCGCAAAAGCCCCTCTTGACATATTGCTCTGGTTTAGAAAGAATCCGGGTTCTTTTGTAAATAAGCAGAGAATATTTGACGAAACGTCTGTGCGGCAGCAAATACATATTACGGTCCATCGTCTCGATGATGTGCTTACCACCTTGATTCATATTACTATCATGTGTTAGTTACCCCACGTGTTCATATTTTTCGTGACCGTCATCCTCTGGAATATCTTCAGCTACATTTAAGGCATTGTAAATAATTCTACTCATGCTTAATGTATTATTCTTATATTAAATTATATGTTTATGTTTAAATCATCCATCTGTCATCATATTTGATAACGCTTGTAATGAAAATGATCTAATAAATTTTTGACGTTGTTTCTAAAACATCTTTAAATGTGACTATTTATGTTTGCTAATTGTTTGACCGTTTGCTTTATCTCAAGTGATATATTGCAGGTTTATTTACTATTTGATTTCTTTTTTCAACTGCTCTAGAATCAATCTAGCTGTTTTGTTGTCTGTTCCAAGTGTAGTTGAGCGATTTCTAAGAATTCTGTACCTAATTACTTGGCTAATGGTTTCAAATCATCTACTTTATTGCTTGTGATATGTTTGCTAAACTGTTGACGAAGAAACAAATAAGCTTGAATATAGCAATCACATTTCTATAAATATTTCCTCCTACTATTTTCTTTTTAACTTTCCATATACATCATTCTTTCTCTTTCAGTGACAAACAAATTTTGCACGTTTATTCTTCAAATCGATTGTGTTTTTGGAACGTGTTGCTATTATTTATTCCTGCAAAATGTATTAGATGCCTCTTATTTATCGGAAAATAAGTGATTTCATTGGATCGAACCTCCAAGAGACTCTGAGTGAGCATTTAGTTTAGAGCTAAATGTAACGTCGCTCCTTTGATATAACAACCAGCCACAGAAGAAAAAGCGAATTAGATATGGATTTATATCGTTCATATTCTTTGTTTTATCATGTATGTTCTTGGCCTGCTGAACCAGTATTTTAATATCAAACTGCAGTTTGTGACCTGTTCTTGACCTTCTCAAACAGTGTTTTAATATCAAACTACAGTATATTTCTGATTGCATTTATGCCTGTTGAATAAACTACAACTATATTACATTAGCATATTTGAATGCATTGCTTGGTAATCAGGCTATATTGCGATGTTATATATCTGCCAGCAAATATAGTATGACTCGATGTCAACTATTTATATGTAAATGGGCCCCAGAGAAATACTAATAATAAATGTTAACCCGTTATATGCCATTCTAATAATGGAAATTACTCGTTAAATTCGCGATATTAAACGTTAAATTCCAAATGTACTAATGAAGCCACGTTTTTGTATTGTTTGTTCACATCAAGAATGGTTAGTTTTGAAAATTCCATTTTAAAAATTTCTGGTTTGCCATAAGTTTCATTTTGACTGTTGAAGAACAGTAAAGTGGCGAATAAAATTTATACGCTATATTTACGTGTATTTTTAACAAAAAACTTTATATCTTATTTTATCAATAAGGCCATCTTTGTAAAGTTTGTTTGAAACTCATATGACCTCAGTGTTCATGGCATTACATTGATTTACTGTTTGTATAATCAGTATGCGTAATCGTTTGACTTGATCTCTGGGAAATTTGTAATATTATTTATTGTTACATTGTTTGTTTTATTATTGTTTCGTTTCTGTTGTACTTTGCTCTTGGGATAGTCCTGAATCCCATGTAAAGCTTTAGATGCTTGCAGCGATTTGATGACATATTTCCTCAAGTCATTAAATCGTCGTGTTTTCAAGTATATGATTCCACAATGATTTCTCTTGTTCATGTGGAGTTTTCAGTTATCATTATATACTCCTAGATACAATTCAACTAGCTGATTTGGGTCAATATGCACCATGTCTAAATATGGCTAACTACCTAATTTGTATAACTGTATCGTTAATTTAATTTCATGTCAATATTTGAGCTGTTCTCTTGGTTAGATTTAGTTTTCATCATTCTGTTCTTGTGTTGACGATGGAAACCACATGATTTGTGATCGTGGTAATGTTTGAAGTAGTATTTAAGGTGAATGCACATGATAATCATTGTACCATATACATTTAATGTAGCCTATATTTCATCTATGTTTTACAATTTGCCAATTTTTTCATTCATTTTTTCTAAGGTTCCTCTAATAGCGAGGCAATTTTTGCTGAAGTTTTTGTTTGCCTAATGTCTCAGCTAATAATTACTTTCTGAGAATATCTCTATTTTCAAGTCATTTGTCAATTGCTTTCGTTTCTGTATTAACCTAACATTCTGAAAAGACACCAGTATATTAGCAAGTTGTGAAAAATGCATGTTAGTGAAAAATAAGTATAAAATAATTAATTTATTGCATTATGAAAATACTTTCATCAAATTATACGTTTTGTAAACACGGGGTGTATTTATATTGTTTGCTCAACGATGAAACCAAGGCAAATGCACACAGTTTAATGGTACTATATGCTTACAATTATCTGAGTTGTTTATCATGCAAAATATTTGATGTTACATAACAAAGCGTTAATTATTTTCAATGTTTCCACTGTAAATACTATTGTCTCCAGTTTAATACAAGCTTTCATGGACTCCAAGAAAACGCATACCATACCATTATTTCTAATATTATACACACAATTACACACACTTGTACTCAACATACATATATCTGGTAATAATATCTTAAAATCATAATGCAGCAACCGGATAGAATATTTCCCATTCAACCATACGATTTTAATCAGGCTAATATATGAACATTTATTATTATTATTATTAGTAGTAGTAGTAGTAGTGGTAGTACACACTCAAACTCATCCACAATCCCGCCAACACACCCATATATGTTTGCATATCTTGCAATAATGACGTTAACCATTATACAATATCTGAATATCATCACCAGGCTATCTTCTATTTTTTCTTCTTGGTTGTTCTTGTTCTTTTTTTGTTCATCTTCTTCTCTTTATTATTATTATTATTATTATTATTATTATTATTATTATTTATTATTATTATTATTATTATTATTATTATTATTATTATTATTATTATTATTATTATTATTTGTAGTAGTAGTAGTACTAGTATGTACAGACTCCACACCCACACCACACCATAATGGGCTATCTGGATGCAGTATTTCACACGCATTCATAAAGCATACTCATAAATAACTCAAATTTTAACAACTTCAGATCAGTATTACCCTTTTTCAATTGTATAACGACTCCCATTATGTTATTCGTTATCAACATTATCAGCATAAATATCACCATCACAAAGTGAATGCAACCATAACATGGCCATTTGCACGAATTTCTCTAAAAATTCCTTATATCAGCTACATCATGTGTCTCAATATTTTCAGTCGCGCTTAACCATTGTTGTACAGATAGATGGCACTGAGTATTGTTGTACAGATAGATGGCAATGAGTATTGTTGTACAGACAGACGGCACTGAGCATTGTTGTACAGACAGATGGCACTGAGCATTGTTGTACAGATAGATGGCACTGAGCATTGTTGTACAAATAGATGGCACTGGGCATTGTTGTACAGACAGATAGCACTAAGCAGTTGTTGTATAGACATATGACACTGAGCATTGTTGTACAGACATATGGCACTGAGCATTGTTGTTGACAGATGGCACTGATCACATCATAATGTCATTGAATCACCAATGATACATGAACCAAAACGACCAAGTTAGAATAACTTTATAACGAAATTCAAAATCGCCTATGCAATAGCCAAATTTAAATAGCCTATGCATATTTCCTATGTAATAGCCAAATTTAAATAGCCTATGCATATTTCCTCTGTAATAGCCAAATTTAAATAGCCTATGCACATTTCCTATGCAATAGCCAAATTTAAATAGCCTATGCATATTTCCTATGTAATAGCCAAATTTAGATAGAATATGCCAATTGCCCATGTTATAGTCAAATGCAAGTACTCCATCATAATTTGTATGAATGTTAATATCACCAGGCATATATATCAACTTTGCAGATTCGAATGCTTAGATAAACGCCTGTATCTAAATGCTGTATCATTTGAAATATGGGTCAACACATCCATGTTAATATATCCATTTTGCAATTTACATTTAACCAGCTTAGGAGAAAACCCGAAAAATAAAAGCATTGAGCCTGTTGCTGCATAATGCCAGCATCAGGTCATAAATATTTATTATGTGAATAAATGAGGTAAAGAAGATAATAAATTTATATATTTACATTTTTAAACCGCGTACAAAGTGTTTTAGCCAATGCATTCAATGAACCAAACAGAAAGACGTGTAAGACAGAATATATGTTTTCCTAAAAATGTTAATACCAGGTCAAAGTATTTGTCACGTATGTTATTGCAAAAGACAAATTTAATGAGCTTCAAAATTAAATAATTAATCGCTTGAATGCATATTTGTTTGGACTCACACGAAATATTCAATAAGCTCCATGAATCAGAACAAGACTCCTCATGAAAAAACTAGTTAGGTTACGACATTATTATTATTACAAAAAACAAGATTATGCATGATTATTTTTAAGACAAAATCAAACAACATTATTGAAAATCCTTCTGTTGTAAGGGAGTACTATATCAAGAAATTAGCCTTTAATTACAAGCCAAATATAATTACTTTATTGATTACGAAATTAAAATTGAAAAAGTTAAATATATATTATGAGCCATCATGTATTATGATAAAATATTAATTATCCAATCGTAAGAAAAGGCTAAAAAGTAATCATGTTTTTATTATAGTATTCTTTATCCTCATTAAGGCAAAGTCAACAAATTCAAAGAAAATCTAAAACAGGAATTGTCAATTACATTTTATAAGATGAATTATTCATGTTTAAATGCCTCCATAAAGCTGCAAATATTATCCTTATTTAAATGTTCATTAATATATTCAGTATTTATTATTATGCTTTGGTTTAAAATCTTGACGTTCCTTGCTTACCAGCAAAACTATTAACAATTCATCATTATGAAGGTAGAAGGCGTGTATGTTATTATATAACTCACACTGTGACATTAAGGAGAGATAAAGAGAGTGGCGAGTGACGTCAGTTCGTTTCTATTTTATTGTTTATTATTACTAATTATGTTTGAAATAGATAAGAAATATAATGTGAAAATAAGTGAATAGTTTATGCGTACACACAAACACGTGTGGCGAAGAAATTAATTGACGGCCCTACTACATGTGAAGCGAAAAATGCCAGAATAATCATGCACAATGACTTGCGTTTAACGGAACCTCTTCGTTATTAACGAAGATCTGTCCGACCATGAACAAACATCCAATTACTTGTCCCTCATTTTGCAAATTCTTTGTTGTCAATGTCTCTCAGAATTAAATTACTTATGTATTCTTTGAAGTAAGCCATTATGTTTCCCTGAGTTCCACAGCTTTCTAATATCAGCCACCAACATCTATGCCAATATTTACGAACACCTCAAGCCGTGGAGCAAAATAATGTGGTACAAAATTAATCAAGGTCCAATCAAGAGGGTTACATAATTTAGAAATATCACAGACAGAGATGCAAATGGGTTAATTGTTTGCCTGTTGCATTACATACCATATGATCAGCATAAAGCTCTAATATGTGGTTGTGAGATATGTGTACAACATATTTTTACTCTGGTAATGGAACTAATTAAGTAATTACACACGTTCTACGTTAATGTGGAGTGGCATCGATCTATAATTTCGAGGAATCGATTTGTCCAACGTTTTGAAAAGGGCACGATTCCATTGTTTAAGAGAACAAAAGATCCAATTTAGCAAATGTCGCTGTATCAACGCAGTTTGAATTGTGAAAACACATTATGTTTCCTTGCATGATCAAAGGATTTGTAGCTAAATAGACCGTTCGATACTCGATAATTATGTGTGTCAAAAAAACGATGGATGTTTACAAATAATGCATCGAGCCATGAACAACATTGCGTACGCAATGTGCTGGCAATAAGTCGAACTTTTTTACTCGTCCTTCTGTGCCTCAAATATAATTGAGCTGTTCACGGACGCGACTCACTTATTCTACATTGCCGTAGGCAGCCTAGGTCTTAATGCGGAATAAATTATTATAATTGAATTGAATATGATCCTTCATTGTGTAGAACTGCACATAAAAGAATGTGCCGAGATAGAAACAGAAAGAAAAGACATAGCATGTAACCAAATTTATAGGAAGAACAGAGCAAGTTATTTTCAAACTCAACATATTATATCTTTAACAATGCTGGTATATGGTTCCTTGAAGCTTACATTTTGCATGATATATATATATATATGTGTGTGTGTGATAGAGGCAAATGTACACATAATGTTTCCTTCTCTTTTTTTCAGATATAAGAAGACATTATTCAGATGACCTGTAAAATATGACCTTTTTATTACGGATAATGTTTATTTAGACCTTACTTTTTATGCCACTTGGTCGACAGCAAGTCTCGTAATTGAAATGTAGTTACTAGTAAAGGAAGGAAAGCCGAAAGGTCACCCTCAATACAAATTAAGAGGTGACATGTTCATTGGATGCTGTTCAAAGGTTGATTGTGTTATGTGGTGGATTACACGTGTTCAGACAAAGACGTCAGTATTTGAGTCAAGAACATCGACTTCCTTGTATTTTAAAAAGCACTGTTTGGCGGCGCAATTGATGCCTGGAAAATAACGTGCTACTTTTCAAAACACTCGAACCAGATATAAGCAAGGTGACAGCATAAAGTGAGAAATAGAACGAACTAAGTATCCATAATGATTCATATTCAAGCTTACAGTTTGGACATGAAGTCTTAGGATATCAACAATCTCATATTGTATCCTCTTTTATCAATGTCCTATACATTTGCATGGTATTTCAACAAAGTGATCAAACGATAAAAAGCATCCTGCTGCAGACACGTGACTGCAAGGTCTTAAACCAACGACATATCAAGCAACGAAGCTGACGCATTTGTTTAAGCGTCTGATGCATCTGGTTCTACCGAAATAAAAGTAAGATTTGTTACTCTTCGTTCAGCAGCGTCATGGAGGCAATTTTGATGTTCGCTATTTTTGTTATCGCGAACATCAGACCAACGCCAGCATCATTTTTACCATCACAGAAATGTGAGTATGAAATTAAAGCCCTAGGTCAGTACAGCCAATTCGATATGCTTGAACAGCCATTAGAAACCTTTGCAAGAGTCACAACAATTGAAACGAGTAACAGCACTGAATGCTACATTAACACAACTGAGGTTGCAGATAGCTTCAACTTTACCGAGGATCCAGTAATAGCTATTTTTGCAATGTCATGTAGGCACACAACTCTGGTGTATTTTACACCATTTAGTAAAGCACAACACGCTAATGCAATAGGTTATCTACAAATCGAAAAATGCAACTTAAGTTATGACAGTATAGATCAAATTTCTAGATCGATGGATATGCGTGTCATAAGCATCATTAATACTCAGATCTCAGAACCCTCTAATGATACATCACCAGACTGTCTGGGGCTACATGGAATAGCTGCGTACGTGTTCCATAATTCGCAATATCCTCCTCCAAACTTTACGGAAATAATTCCTTGCAATGAGGTGTTTTCTGAACTGGCAGAAGTATCTTTCGGGAATATGTCATGGAGTGAACTACCTAGCTTCTTACAGGAGCGATTAACAAATTTGCAGGCTCTAGAAGTCCCATATAGCAACTTCACCCTTCCTCCTTACTTTCCATGGACAAATGAGGAGCACAATCTTCCAAGGAATCTCTCTCGAACCAGATATTTCCAGAACCATTACAGCGAGGCATTTGGTCTTGATATTCCAGCAAACATATTCAGACGGTATTTCAATCTCGACTATAACCAAATATCAGATCTGAGAAACTTTTCCTTTCATGGATATTTACACATGCTAACAATCAAAAGCAACCATTTGGCTCATGTCGGAGTAGAAACATTTCGAAATATAAGTGGACTGCAGCATTTAGACCTTTCACAAAATGAGCTGGAGAAAATCCCAATTGGCATATTTGATGGTCTTGTTACGCTTAGGTATCTTAAACTACAAGAAAATAGAATACAAAAATTGGAAACTGGAGTTTTTGACTCTTTGCGTTCGCTTACATATCTCAATATTGCTAACAATTCGATCTCAATGCTTCAAAAAGGTTTGTTTACCAGGCTTTGGAACTTGAAGGTATTATACCTGGCATTCAACAATATTTCAGTTATTGAAACAGAGACTTTCCCAGTTGATTCAATTGCTCTGAAATATATTTACCTAAACAATAACCCTTTAGTGTCCATGCCAGAGTTTATTTTTTGGATTCGAAGCCTGTCTCTCGTTGACCTTCAGGCAACCTTGATATCATTTAGAAACTTTGGTGACTTTATAGACGGTATAGAATATAATAGACTCGCCGAGACGGTCGTTGAGTCATCGAGTAGCTCGGATATAAATATTGATAAAAAAGGGGACCAAATCAGACTTATAGATCTGAGTAACGCTAGGGTAGAAGATTTGTGCTTACAGAATATGACTTTAAAAAGACAAAAGAAACTTATCCTCATGATACAAAACTATATATTCAAACTCGACGGGAATCCATTATTTTGCAGTTGCAAGATCATTTCATTCCAACGATTCATTTATGACCTTCTGAAAAATAAAACTATAAAAGGAAATGAATACTATTTCACAGAATGGAAATGTCAATCTCCAGTAGAGCTGAGAGGACATAGAATGCTGGATGTGAAGCCGGAAGAAACCTACTGTCCGATAAATGTGTCCGGATGTCCAGAAGACTGTTCTTGTTACCAACGTTCTGTCAATGTAAACATAATAGTGGATTGTCGACGTCACAATTTGTCCGATCTGCATCATGTGATGCCTCAGGGAGATCTAGAACTCTGGTACAGCGGCAATGAGATCAAGAGCTTAAACGACAGGGGCTATTTGGAATTTGTTAAAGTGCTAGATTTAAGCGAAAACAGCATTAGCAAATTAGATTCCTCGGCCATTCAACACCTTCATAACGTACAAAAACTGTATCTTCATTCAAATTTGTTGGCATATTTGCCACAAGATATTGCCAACATAAAATTTGAAATATTGACACTAAAGCACAATCCTTTCAAATGTGATTGCCGCACTCTTTGGATGAAAGATTTAATGATAAAACGAATGGACGACATTGTCGATTGGAGTGATGCAAAGTGTAACGATAAAAAAGAGGAAGGAAGACAATTTTTATCAGTTCCGAATGATGAATTTGTCTGCGAAGAGGACTTTGATTCTCTTCGTTTAGTTATCGTCCCAACCGTCACTAGCACTTGCTTTCTTATCTCAGTTATCCTGGTGCTTGTAATTGTCTATGCATATCGATTGGAATGTAAGGTTCTAATATACATCTACTTCGGTTTACATCCCTTCGATAAAGACACGGCAAATAAGGATGAAGAGGTTGATGCTGTCATAGTTCATTCCGGAAAACTGACAGACTGGGTCATGAATCATATTGTGGACATCCTTGAAGGAGGGAATTATAATTTTCGAGTATGCGACATGGCTCGTGATTTTGTTATAGGCTTCACGTTTCAAGAAAATTTGAATCAGGTCGCTCGACACAGTAAACGGATGATACTACTTGTTTCTGAAGATTGGAAAACCGATGATGAAACATTCAAAGTTGCATGGAACATCGCCCAAGAAAAGATTAAAGAATCCAAATCTAATTTCGGCATTATCATCATCCACGGTGTGACAACAAAACAAATAAAAGACAAAGCACTTTTGAGATTCATAAAAAGAGGAAGGTGTATTGAATCCAGGCATAGATTGTTCGTGGAGAAAATCCTGTATTCCATGCCCATAACGGATACTTATAGGCAAAAGAGAAAACCGAATACCAAGAGTTTAATACAAAGGGAATTCTCCATAAACGAGGGACAGGTAGATGACAAAAGGATCCACGCCTATGTTTCATATTCAGATCAAGATCTAGAATTCGTTACAAGAGAACTGGCCCCGGAGCTAGAAAGGAGGGGTTATAGGCTGTGTCTCCCCGACCGGGACTTCATACCCGGTGCATCAAAGGAGGAGAATATTCTGAAAGCGATAGATGTTTCGCTTAGAACGGTGTTCGTGCTATCCGGATCACATATTAAAGATGAGTGGTCCCTCTTCACCTTTATAACTGCTTGTGAGAAGTCTCTCAGAGAGAAGACCAACTACCTGATCGTTATCGTGCGTGAAAACGTTGACTTCGCCACTATGGATGAAGAGGTCAAACATTATCTCAGGACATACATCAGTCTTCACGTCAAAGACAGATGGTTCTGGCCCAAACTTTTCAACGGGCTGCCACCTACAGACCGGAAACATGCTAATGGGCATACCTCGCCACTTTTCATGTCCAAGTGCATTGCTCGTGATGATGTTGCGATGGAGATGAAAAAAGTACTCGATCGTCATGAGCATTGTCAAACGAGATTCTAGGGTAATTCTGGGTTCTCCCGATCATCTTTTCACAATACTAGCTTCAGCTAATCGCCACGGTTGGCGTTAAATTTATGCTATGTCAAAATCCGCTTTGTCCACACTTGGGTGATGTTACAGTGATAGCGTTGATTCATTTGAGATTAGTCTTCCATATAATATATATTCATTGATTGCTAACGTATTCGGCTGTGACAGGTGTATGTTATTTCCTTTAATAGACAAGTACGGATGAGAAGAAACTTATTCTCATTTTTCACTGTCAGTGAAAACGTTTTAGTATCGCACGGAATAATTGTTATTCTACTCCATCACCTATTTCTTCGCACATCATTACGTATTATATTGACGTATGTAAGATTAGAAATTACCGTTGCACTTAGAAATCAATATATCCTATAAAGTTCATTGATTGTGTTCCTGAATGATTATATGCGATGAGTCACAGTGTTTCAGTTGATCGGACATCTGAGTCCTAACCAAAGGCTTATGGGTCTGATACATTCCAGGCCGGACCTGGTCAGCTTCTTCGAAGCATCTACGAAAGGGCATTTAGCAGAAATGTCCTCAAAACGATTTAGTCACTAATGTGTTTATAGTGCTGTCATATTTGCAGAATTGTAGTTGGTAGAAACTGACTGAAATTTGTTGGAACACTTCTTAAAGAAATAACCACATCGATACAGAGATTCAACATAGAATGATGTCCTTGTATTGAATGTAAGTTTGTCAGTCTTACTCATTAACCAATTGAGCTTAAACTGAAGGTCTTCATGTTCCTTGTACATACTAGTATCCTTCAGTGTGTGGCTTTTGTTAAATATTTACACAACGAGATCAAGAAGTATAAGACTATTTCGACAATGTTGGTATAAATTATTTTTTTACTATTTGATAGCTCAAGAAAAGAACAAATTTACAGTTGTGTACTGTATTTATCATACGTAGGATACGTTGGTTATATTTTGTCTAAGAAATATCTTTGTTTGTTCTCCTCTATGAATATTACACTTTATATTATGCTGTAATATATATATATATATATATATATATATATATATATATATATATATATATATATATATATATATATATATATATATATATATATATATATATATATACCTATAACAACTCTTTATTATGTTCCAGCATATTCTGATGATCAAATGTGCTATGTATTTTTGGGGCTCATTTGCATTTAATTTTGAGCAGTTAAAATCATCTTGTACAGATCCTCATCTTCAGATAGGTCTAGTTCGTTTTCCGACACATTTTGTATAGCATAACTAGATTCTCAAGCAACCTTTAGTTTCCTTATTATGCATGTCACATTTTGTACATGCATATCACATTCTGTACATGCACGTCACATTTGTAAATACATGTCACATTTTGTACATGCATGTCACATTTTGTACATGCATATCACGTTCTGTACATGCACGTCACATTTGTAAATGCATGTCACATTTTGTACATGCATGTCACATTTTCTACATGCATATCACGTTCTGTACATGCATGTCAGATTTTGTAGATGAATGTCTCATTCTAAACATGCGTTATATTCTGTACATGCTTGTCAGATTTTGTACATACAAACCAATTGTAAAATCTAGCTTTCCATAATTCCTAGCGTCAAATACAACTGCGCTGTACGATGCATAAATTTAAATTTGGCACAGAGTGGACTATTGCTGCCTTTTATTTCAATATCAAGAAAAGAAACAACACATTTTCTAGAAATAAAGTTACATTGATACAAATAGTATGTACAATACCTGACCCATTCCCGTTCCTAATGTTCGAAGTAGAATACAAAGATTTTATTCGAGTATAATTTACATAAGAACACAAATTGATTTTGTTTGGTTTTATTTATTATATTTACAAACAAAGACACCCCCCCCCCCGCATTTGCATAAAAAGTAAATAGCTAAGTGAAAGGGGTCTATTCCTTGATTTGGAAAGTGAAAACTGCACATTAAAAGACAATAAAGTCAGTGAGGGGTAATGTTGTTGCCTAGATCCAAACAATCGTCACATGAACTTGAAAAAAAGATAACCGAATTTACCGCATGACTACTCTCCTATTAGGTCGCTATGCCCATATTATATTTCTTCTAGATGCGTCACTGTTAATGTCACCTCATCACATTACTATCACAATTTAAGGTCAGGGCCAAAAGACCGAATTATCTGTGTATTTATATGTCATTAATATACAGTATTATGAGGTATCGTCCAATCTAATGACTACGAGTGTTCAAAGGAAAAATACAATTTTTTTTTGGTCTCATTCTAAATTTGAATTCGAATAAATTCGTCAAATAATTTTCACACTTTTCTAAACAAAAAGTATTAGACTGTGTTTTATTTATTTGTATCAAACTTAATCTTACTATAAGGTCCCGAAAAGCAAATCTGGATATTTCCCTTGTGTCCCATATATATTTTGGTTATGTCCCTGATAATCATGGTTGACGATATCCCCGTGTTCACAACGTAGACAGATCATCAGTCTATTTATAGGCATGCATGCATTAATCATGCCTCTCTCATTACTGTAAAGAATGCATCTTTGCATGCATATCAGTACTGTAAATGTCAACATTATGCGGATAGTACAGCCATTAACTGAAGAAGTCTTAGGGCTAGGTCTGTGAGGTTAAAATATATTATGATCATAGTTGTACTACAATGTAACTAAAATAGTGTGTAGCCATAGCATTACTAGAAACTGTGATTTGTGATCCATATTTAACTTTATTAAACGATTTTTCTGTTTATATTTTTCTCCTTCAAATACATTCACTGATCAAATTAACGTTAGAATATAAGCTTACAGCCTTTTAAATCACGCCCTCCTAAAGACGAAATTCGTCTTCTGTCTATACTATATGAACAAAGGACAAAGACTCTTGCTCATCACCTTCCTATACCGCCTACAGGTGGCGTCAATTGAATCCTTGCGTGCAAACTTACATTCATTGTCTATTTCGCCTCCCGAAACCAGGTGGACATTGATGCTATTTGCATCCCTTACATTGAGTGTTACGGGATATTCTACAAGTGTTATACATTATTGTCTAATTTTGACCAAACTTATGTGAATTTGTTTCACCTATGCGGACTTAGTTCTCTGACCGAATGGCCCAATAAGGCTACATTGTATTAGAACATGTTGAAGTTCCTGTTCGGGTACACTATATATTTATTTATAACCCCTGGTATAACGGTTGTCTTTAACGTCTTGACGCGGTTGACTAGAAGATAAGATTTATGATTTATAACACGGTTGAGCATAGGCTCTAAAGAGCGTTTACCGACGTATTCGAATGAGAAATAAAAACAAACTTAAACTGATTTTGGAATTATAGTTCTGAAAGCATTTATGACTTGGAATGTACGCATTTGATTTTCTTTCTTACTTTGTTGTTTCAGAATCAACCATAATACTAAGTATTCTAAATGCAAGAATGCAAGTCAGCGAGTAATCTCATGACTTATGTCAAGCATTTACAACATGTACATCTTTGGCCACCAGCAGCATCTCAACCAGTTGATCAGAGAACACATGGTCGATCATTGTAAGGAAAACTGTAAACAAAAACCTGAAAGACCACATAAATCAAAGAACTGAGAGTACTGTTGCTTGGAACATACGAAAGCAGAGAACCGAAAGTATTGTTGTTTCAGCAAGACATGTCGGTACGCTGGCACAGCTAGATAATTTCGATACTCTGGGGACATTTACACCTAATTCTAGCTATCCCAGGTGGCGTAAGTTCCCATACATTAATGAGCATGGCCTTCGGACCTGTATCTCAGGATTTATATTGTCTCGATTGCCGAGCACAGTGTGCATTCATTCGAAATCTCCATCCATTCCGTCTAGCCGTACGTTCAGATTTGATGCCATATTGTCTACCGTCGGTATCTATCCAGCCATGTGGTCTTTAATCCATGCCATTCATTCAAAGTATGGTTTAAATTACATATCGTCTAAATCCTCGATTATTTGTGCCATATAACGTTAATTTCCGGGGATCAGATTCATAGAGCATTCTGTCTGCGTAATAGTACCACATATCAGGCAGTATAGCCGTGTGTACTACCATCCATGCACCCGAAACTCGTGTAGGATCTTTTGATTTCGATAAGCTCTCCGTATCGATTCGACGACTATATCATGCGGATACTACTAGCCATGTGCTCACGTCTTACCGTTTATGCCGTCGGGAATATGCTATCCGGATATCGATCATAATCCAGCTCAGGATGGTCCGCACACTGTATGTGGTGATAAACCTGATAATAGTTCGTACTTCGATCAAACGATAGAGCAAACAGAGTATAACCTGAAGGCGTCAGTAGCAGAATTTAGGGGTCGATTCCGAAATCAGAATGTCCATCAGCACAATACCTTCTTTTACAAAGTGGTACAGGGCATGACCTCAGTTGGCAATGACGACAGGGAAGTCAGCCCTTTCATCCGGATTCCCGGCAGTGGGATATATAACTGCCGAGTCTTTCTGCCAAGATTAGTGACCTAGGAAATTCCAAATGCTGTTGTTGTTTGTCAACATCTAGTTTTCTTTAAAGTCTCTCTGTTCTAAGACTCAATTTGATGTCTTCTTCGCGGTTCTCCGGAGGATAGACAAGAACAATGCTTCAGTCAATTTGACATCGACTGGTTACACGGTGGATAGGGACCGTCTGCGAATCAATCTGAATCTCGCTGTTTGACGTGCATTCAAGGCAGTTAATCTAAACACCGCGTTGACCCTACGAACCTCTATTTTGGGTCGCCTATGCTGTTCAGTGGCAAGAGAGAGGATATGTGGAAGTAGACCTCCATTTCTATTGTTTATACATGATCTCTGATTTACCTCAATGATATGATGACTGGAGACATCGATATACGGGATCGTTTTCTGCTCAACCCAAAAAGCAAACTGCAATCCCAATCCGTATGCATGAAGACGATCTACTAGACAGCCTTACCAAGGGGATATGAAGTAAAGTTTATTTACGCCCACGTCTGTACTCCATTGCCGCTGACTCGAGTTGCCGACATCATTGGATCGGTCTCTTACCCCCAAGCGAGTAGGCTATAAAATTGTTTCAGTGAACTACATGCCGTTCGGCTTACCCAGCCTACCATCGATTTAGATCAGATGGCTTTTGTGGTACCTATGACAAGGCCCTGTTCCGTCGCCAGGAATAATTGCTGCCAGCTAGTATTAAAAAATCGTCGTAAGACCTGTCTCCTAAACAGACTCAAGCCAAAGAGCTTTCAAACAAGACCTGGTACGTTTGAACATATTTTGTCTGAAGCTGTTTGAGCCAGTTTCTGGAGGTCAAAGACGACTCTTTCTCCCAGTTAAACCCTGGAAAGAAGACATAATCCTTCAAGATGGCTGTTGACGTGGTTAATATGAATGGCATACTACGGGCAAATCACTATGACAGAATCGCCTCATGATAATCTCTGCTCTTAAGATAAGAGTAATCGTTCAGAGCCTTGCCTTGACTCTCATACCTCTACCAAATAAATCGCCGAGGCCATCAGTAGGCATACACATCAAGCTTCTAGAGCTTTATCTAAGATAATTGGCTCCACAGCGAGAACTCTGGTTTTTGGCAGACTCGGTACAGTAAGCGACTAACATACCCGATTGACACCAACACAACGTCCCGAAGAGCACCACGCAGCCTTTTCTGGATTCACGCGGAAGTTTTATGTGGCAAGATTATGTCCTCTTTCCCGAAGAATGCGCCATCGTCTCCGGTTGTGCTGCACGCAATTAGAATAGGTTAACCTTCATATGGGGAAGCCAGTATTCTTCCCTCAGAGGTTACCTGGGAAATAGTTTGGTTGCTCAACCTTCACTCCGCCTATTACCTATTCTATTAACGTAAATGTATTCGGGAACATATTCGAATGAGAAAGAATGTTTTGTTTAGTAAATTATGTTTATATTATAATAATTACCCTTTCACATTAATATAATACCCTTCCATCCTCACCACAATGCAAACATCCTGTTACGAGATATTTCGCTCAGCTTAAACGGGTGCCACCTGTAGGCTGCAATATAAAGTAATTAACAAGAGTTATTGCTCTATGTCTACATACTATATAAAGAAAGACCAATTTCGTGTTTTGGAGGGCTGGACTTGGGAGGTAGTAGGGCTTATATTTCTTTTTACGTGATAAAATAAGCATTTTAGGAGAAACATTTTACTTAAATAATTGATTTTCTTATGTTCTCTATATTGTAGCCTAATTATAATTAGTACGCAAAGGTAATCGCATATTTTGCTAGATTATTTTGCCTCAAAGGCGTGCATGCAGTCAACAACGAACGAAAGGCAAATAAATTTGAACAAGACGTATAGGACACCACATTGGGTTGATATTTTTCATTCGAAACAAATGTACGTTTTTCGACGCCAAGTTTAAATGTTGAAATAATTAAATTTAAAAGTCTTCAATACATTTATTTTCAATTTTTGCACGTAATCTTAAGGTTGGTTTCTTTGAAGAAACATTTTATTTTAGACAGAGTAAAAACTATTGAATATATTGCACAAATATAGTAAAGAGATGCTTTGAATGAAAATAATATACATGTGTGCACTAAGCATTTATTTGGCTTAAGATTCTCAATAATTCAAAAAATAATTTATAACTTCTTTAAAGTACTGTCTTTAAAAGAAAATTACAGGTGAGTTAACATTTGTATAGATTACGTTTTAGAGTTTCATCGTTGAGTTTGCACTTTTTCTATGCTACTGCCCGCCATTCTTAGCTTGGCACATTTAGTGTTCCTTAAGGTATTGTACTCTTAAGTATTAAGATGAGAAAATATTTTAGACATACCAAAATATGCATTTGTGCACATTATTTTGCATGCGTGACAAATACACAAAGCTAATAATACAATGATGATATTCGGTGAAGCTGGTTGCATGACAACAGAGTTTCACCTAAATACAGCCTTTTTGGTTTTCATACATATTTACTTTGTTATTGTTTATAATGTTTTTAAATGTTTTATTAGGTTGATTAAGATATGGATATCAATTTATTGTTGAATTATTATATTTCAAAATGAATAGTTACATATTTTTATTTTGCTAAAATATACCTAGCAAAATAGAGCAATTTGTTGGGGTATCATGTTTAATAGATGTTCTTCTTGGTAATAAATATTTTTTTACCATTGTTTTGTTTATTTACGTTATGGGGCGACATAGTTATCTGATAAGATGTTCTTTCTTTTGAAGATACCTTCCATCCTAGTTTAATGAAATTGTATAATTATAGTATCGAACATTAATACATTATGTTTCAACAATACGATACAGGGTCTCTCTGTCTGTCTGTCTGTCTCTCTCTCTCATTTTCCTCTCTTTCTCTGTCTATATATATATATATATATATATATATATATATATATATATATATATATATATATATATATATATATATATGTATTTATATATATGTATGTGTGTGTATGTGTGTCTTTGCGTATGTTTTGTTTGGATGTTTTATTGACATACATACATACATACATACATACATACATACATACAAGCCGATTAAAGGTATTTCCACAAGCAAATAAACTCTAGATATTCTTTAATCAGATGGATATGCAAGAAAACGAGTAAATTTAAAGATAACGTTCGCTATCAGGTCCTCCAGTTTCTTCCAACATTTATTAAATCTTTCACAATATACTTAAGTATCGGTTATAATAAGATCACTTTGGCATAGATTGGAACGACACCGTTTACACTATTTTCACATGTAAGTCATTTATCACGAAGATACACATTAATTTTCCTATTCTTGAGGCATTTGTTAATATATCGCCTTTTATATACATGGATTTATTTCCATAAGGTGACAATACAACAAGACTCATTCCTAATGTTCCTTCTAGGTGTAAAGCTGGCGGAGGCATCATTATCACATAGTAATAGTTATTACTTAGATCTAGGTAAACATTTTTCAAAGTTTTTAGTAGGTTTTGAGACAAAAAAAAGCACCCGAAATATGTAATTTCAGTTCAACCTTCTTGTTTATGTGCTTAAAGTATATTATATTTAATTGGCTAGTTTGAAAGAGGTACTCTCTAGATACAATACTTAGACTCGTGAATGAGGTGCACTTGCTCGCTGCAGATATATTACATCTGAAATGCGTCAAATGTATAAAACAATAATCTTAAAGGACAAAACCTACCATTGTTCCTTTAGCTAAATAATTCAACAAGGGAACGTATGTTGTCTATCCTGATCACATAGTGGTTGTTTAATAAGTATGCTTTTACGTTAACTTAGTTAAACAATTCACCAAGGCACAGTATGTTTATTTCTCCAAAAACGCAACCCTGCTTCCATTTATGCATTTCAAGCACCAAAATCTGACAAAAAGAAACGTAAGATAAGACTTTTTCATCGCTTGTTCGAAAACAGTGTTTCATTTTCTTCCTCCTTGTACTCGATTTGAAAAAGAAATATTCTTTATTTGTTTACAGTACACATATGTCATAAGCACAGCAACTTCGACAAAATCGACATCGCAGTGTGTTTATTGCATATTTCCTACATCCAAGACACTCAGCTAGACCCATCCTCATACAACGATTTATAGATCGCAGCCAACAACTCCATCTTGTACGTAATGCTCGGGTTATGACTTGGTTGTGTAAATGAGGTCAAACACTAGTCAGCTACACACATGCTCATACAACGATTTATAGGGCACAACCAACAACTCCATCTTATAAGTAATGCTCTGGTTATGACTTTGTTGTCTAAATGAAGTCAAACAATAGTCGAGCATGTTATTAATTGTAACATGCATTACCAGGAACCCATTGTGAGGGTTGACTATTATTTCAGACTGCTTGACACCTTGATACGATGTTGTTTGTACCCTGTTTAACGTTTGCAAATTTTAATTAGTTTAACATATCTGCAAACATATCTCGCTTTGTTTTTGGTTGAACATAAAAATTGTCGGCTACATAATTCACCCCTTTATAGATTGCAACTATTAGGGCCATATAACTCAACTGTTTTCTCAAATTAACATTTAGAAGGAAAATAAAACAGAGACGGTGGTGCCTAGAAGGACTCTATCACAAAAATTGATTTGGGAGCTTTGCCCTCAAAGTGGACATGATACCCCCAGAGGGGGCATGCGTATCCTCAAGGTCGACGTGTGTGCCCTCGAGGTCTACATGCGTGCCCTCAGAGTGGACATATTAATTTACCTCATTTGCCTCAGCGTAGACATGGTGAATGTAATGTTATTTGTTATTGAAGAATAACTGCAGAAGGCGTTCTATAGTATTTATTATATACAATACATCAGTACAGCTTGGAAGGGGAGTAAAGTCTGCCCTGAGTGTCTATTTCCCATGGAACTTAAACCCTAGTGAATGTATAACATAAACCAGCTGTTGGCGTGTATCAGTTCTAGTCCAGTGTGGAATGTCTGATTACTTTTACTGTCAAGTGATATTTCAAAGCTAATTAGATTAAGGCTTACACTACATCTCCCTTCCTGAGAAGTTTACATTAAAACGAAACGTGATCTGATGACCGCATTTCTAAACAAGCTACATCAGCTTAATTTATTTTACAAGTTCAGTCTCTCAGGTGGTTTCGACAATCTTCCCGAACGTGTGAAATATCCGTTTTGACTGGCTGGCACTGCTTTGCTTTCATCTGAGTCAGTCAAAGTATCAGGGTCTGAAGCAGTCACTTTTAGAGGCTCCAATAATGTGGTAAGGCATGGGAACTAAATTTCTCCTATTACGCCGTATCTCTCCCTCGTCAGTTACTACCATGTATGAACGAGGTGTATATGCCCCAGATTTAATTATCCCTGAAGAAAAATGACCTTTAATCCATACCTTATTCCCTACCTGAAATTTTTTCATATTTCGGGCGCGATGTCGACGATCATAATTTCTCTTTTGAGTTTGCTTTTGATAGTTTTCCGATTTCTTCAGTTTCATTAAATCTGGCCATTTCGGCTCTAAGTTGTTTGATGCCATTGGCAAAGTAGTTTGTAATTTTCTTCCCATCAGTAATTCAGCAGGGCTGTATCCATTTGGTAATGGTGTTGCGCGATATGTCAAAAGAGCTATGTAAGGATCGTTTGCTTTTTTAAGCATTCTTTTAATTGTCTGAACAGCCCTTTCGGCGAGTCCATTGCTCTGTGGATATTTTGGACTACTTGTAATATGCCTGAATCCATAACTTTTCACAAAATCTTTGAGTATTGCGGATGTGTATTGCGGACCATTATCTGAAACTAAAACGTCTGGTATACCGTGTCGCGCAAAGATTGATTTGAGATGATTGACAATTGCTTTCGAACCTGTGCCTTGCAATTTTGCTATTTCGATGTATCGTGAGAAATAATCAATCACCAAGAGATATGTTTGACCATTCAGTTCAAACAAGTCTGAAGCGACTCTTTGCCAAGGTCGACTTGGAAATTCGTTTGGTATCATTGGTTCAGCTTGATCTCGTGAGTTTTCGATGCAATTTTGGCAAGACTTTACCAAGTGCTCTAGCTGAGTACTTAGTCCTTTCCACCAAACTGACGTTTTGGCGCGTTCTCGGCATTTAACTATGCCTTGGTGACCATCGTGAATTCTCTCTAGGATTTCTCTTTGAAGTGATTCTGGTACGACAAGGCGTGTACCTTTCATTAAAAGACCATTTTGAATTGTAAATTCACCTCTATCTGTCCAGTACGATTGAAGTTTTCCGTCAAAAGCGGATTTCTCTGGCCACCCCGTTTCACAGAATTGTACAAGTTGTTTGCAAATCGAATCATTTCGATATTCAGACTTTATTTGTTCAAGTCGAGTATTTGATGCAGGCAAATTGCTAACTACGAAATCAACGTAGGCGTTAGTTTCAGCCTGAAATTCTCTGTCACTCTCAGAGTGATAACTTAAAGGTGCTCTGGATAGAGCATCAGCAGTTAATAGATTTTTGCCAGCAACATGAACTATACAAAAGTTGAATCTCATCAAACGCATTCTAAAGCGTTGAATTCTAGGGGGTAAATCTCCCAAGATTTTTGTGCTCATTAGTGGTACTAATGGCTTATGGTCAGTTTCAAGTTTGAATTGTGACCCAATTAAATAGCTACTGAATGGTTCACAAGCCCAAGTGATTGCAAGGTCCTCTTTTTCTATTTGAGCATAGCGTTGCTCAGTTTCTGACATACCTCGCGATGCGAACGCCACCGGTCTCAGAGTGCTACCGTGCTTCTGCCGTAGCACAGCACCTAGTCCAAATGAAGATGCATCTGCAGATACAACTATTTCTCTATTGGATTATAATGTGCTAAAGTTGGTGAAGACATCATTGCTTGCTTGATATCTCTAAAAGCGTGTTCTTGATCTGGACCCCAAGTCCACGAGTTTTTACCTTTCAAAAGCTCACGTAATGGTTTTGATTTTTCTGCCAAATTTGGACTAAATTTGCCAAGCTGATTTGCCATACCGAGAAATCGTCGTATATCTGTTACGCATTTCGGTATTTCCATTTCCGTTATAGTTTTGACTTTTTCTGGATCAGGTCGGCAACCATTTTCGTCAACAACATGCCCAAGAAACCTTATTGATGGTCTCGAAAATTCACACTTTTCAGCGTTCAAAGTGACGCCGGCCTTTTGAATTGATTTCATTACCATTTCTAGTCTTTCGTCATGCTGTTTCTGCGTTTCCCCAAAGATAAGAACATCGTCCATGTGACAGAGTGTTCCGTCAAGTCGCTCCAGCGTTTCTGACATCCTTTTCTGAAAAAATTCAGGCGCAGAACTGATTCCGAATGGAAGGCGATTAAAATAAAACCTACCAAAAGGAGTAATGAAAGTTGTAAGGCGGCGTGAATCTTCTGACAGGTTTATCTGCCAAAAGCATGAGTTTGCATCAAGTTTGGTGAAAAACTTTGCACCTGCTAGTTTTGCAAGGGATTCTTCAACTGATGGTAGTGGGTGGTTTTCTCTTTTAACCGATTCATTCAGTTTTGTTAGATCAACGCAAATTCGTACCGTACCGTTTGGTTTCGGAACAACAACCATTGCCGCGCACCACTCAGTGGGCTCATCTACTTTTGAAATAACACCTATTTTTTTCCATTCTATCCAACTCCTCTTGAACTTTATTCAGTAAAGGGATAGGAACCTTTCTTGGGGTAGATAAGGCATAAGGTTTGGCATTTTTGTCCAGAGTTATGTTATAGAACCATTTTGTTTTCCCTAGACCTTTAAACAAATTTGGAAATTTCTCGCGATAATCCCTATCTAAATGTATGGATTTATCGTGAATTTTGCTTGCATTTTGTGAGTTTTTATCTGAGGCATTTACTGAGGATATATTTACCTGTTCAATTATCTTGAGAGCCTGAATCGCGGGCCTGCCCAAGAGTGCCTGATTCAGTCCCTTTACAACAAATATGTCTTTTACACTGAATGCATCGTTTGATTCAAGTCCACATGTGAATTTTCCCAGCACTTTAAGTTCAAAGTTTCCAGGTCCATACAGTTTTCGATCAGACTTTGATAGTTTTTGGTCTCCGATTTTTCTTAAATCCCTCTCAGGAATTACAGTCACATCACCTCCAGTATCAATCTTGAATACAAGTGAAGTGTTGTTTAATCTCACACGCGTTATCCACGGCTGACCCTTCTTCGTGCTAATAGTCCCTAGAAATCCAGATTCCTCTCTAGATTCTATTGTGCGAACTGTTGACTTTGACAGACAGCATTTTGTATAGTGTCCTCTTTTCTTACACTTGCAGCATTCTGCTTCTTTTGCTGGACATTGGTCTCGATAATGATTAATTTTCTTTCCACATCTCATGCATCCTTTTCTGCTGACATTATTTTGTTGAACATTTGGGATTTTATGCTTCTGTTTCCCATATTTCAGTGAAGACGATTTTACTGCATCCATTTCAGACATTCGTTCTCCACTTGCTCGTATCGTTGTTTGTTGCTTTTTCACAGCTTCATTTTGTCGAGCTTGACTAACGGCTGACTCTAGAGTTAGATTTGCATCTAACTGCAATTTTTCTGACAGCTTTGAATCTCGCAGTCCAACTACAAGTCGATCTCTGATCATTTCATCATGTAGTGGCCCGAAATTACAATTATCCGCTAAAACGTAGATAGCTGTAACAAAACTGTCCACTGTTTCTCCCTCTTCCTGTTTTCTCTGATTAAATTTTGCCCTTTCAAAAATTACATTCCTCTTTGGAATGAAATATCGCATGAATCTATCTGTCACGGGCTTCCACTTCTTTTGATCTTCCTCTGTCAGGTTGAACGAAGACAAAATGTCATCAGCCTCACTTCCCATGGAATAAATCAAGATATTCACTTGAATTTCTTCCTCTTTTTCACTAAGTCCAGACGCTTGACGAAAGCGTTCAAAGCGCTGAAACCACTTTTCCCAAGTTTCAGGTCTCGAAGAGTCAAATTTGTCCTGATTTGTAAACTGAAATGAAGCCATTTTCAACTCTGATATTTTCAATCCTGTGTTTTTACCGCTGCCACCATGTAATGTTATTTGTTATTGAAGAATAACTCTAGAAGGCGTTCTATAGTATTTATTAATTACAAGACATCAATACAGCTTGGAAGGGGAGTAAAGTCTGCCCTGAGTGTCTATTTCCTATGGAACTTAAACCCTTGTGAATGTATAACATAAACCAACTGTTGGTGTGTATCAGTTCTAGTCCAGTGTGGAATGTCTGATTACTTTTACTGTCAAGTGATATTTCAAAGCTAATAAGATTAAGGCTTACACTACAGTGAATATAAGACGATTGTCACGATATTGAATAGCATATCAGAACATTGTTTGTCAGTTGAAGCGCTGGCTTGAATGTTGTTGAATGCAGTTGCCGGGAAACAAAGAAGACGGCATTAGTCAAAGTGTACGTAGTTTCTTACGAGTTTGTTATTGTGACAGTCTTCTCAGGCAAACAACATACTGCCATCTTTTAAAAGAAAAAAAAACATTTTAATTGCACGAACAGCAAACTAAAACTAAAACTCTTCAAGTCCATGTCGATCTCTATATGTATCATGTTTTGCTGTTTACCATTTTGTGATGGGGTGGGGGGGGGGGGGAGGAAGCAAGCGAAGATAGATGTGTCGCAGTGTCTGTGATTAATTACCGGGAAATATGATCTTCTGAACAAAATTATATATGGCAGAACATTGCCAGAATTAAAAAGTTTAAAATATGGAAGACAAAATAAGAATAAAGCTCTTCAAGCAAACGTGACTTAAAATACCGGAAAGGATGTTATGATAAAAAAAGAGGATTTTGGAGTCATGATGACATTGTCTTCAATCAAAACAATTAAAACCAAAAAATAATAGGTGTAGTTGAGATAAAATGTCCATTTGTTTCAGCAGGAAACGAACCATTATATGTAGATGAACTTAATGAAATAAAAGAAATAATCTTTGTTATAATGTTATAAATGGTAGGGTAGGCCATTTGTAAACGAAACCACATCAGTATTACTACCAGGTACAGATTCAGATTGCATTTTGTTACGTAGACTTTCATGACTTTGTCATTTGGTCCTCAAAGGGAATGATTGTGGAAAGAACATTGCCCGATGAGTTTTGGAAGGATTTATCTTCAAAACTGATAAATTTTCATCATAATACCCTGATTGTAGAATATATTGAGATGAGAATCCCCAGGCGATTTATGTCAGCTGATATTCAGATTTAGGATTCGAAACATTATCTATATTTATATTGATGCTACGCATTTTAAATTTAATTTGCATTTAGGGAGAAAGTGGGACAACAAAATGATAATTATACAAATACTTAATGAACAATTTTACAATGACTTCTTTTATTTATAGTGGGTTCATGTATTATAATGACTTGTTTTATTTATTGTGGGTCCATGTATTATAATGACTTGTTTTATTTATAGTGGGTTCATGTATTATAATGACCTGTTTTGTTTATTGTGGATCCTTGCATTATAGTTTGCTGTCAGTTTTTCATCTTTATGAACATTCACAAGAAAATAAGGTTCTTCATAATTAGCATGTGTAAGGAAACAAAGAAAAAACAATGGTATGGAAATGCTTTTGTATTGTTGCTTTTATCTTACAGCCTTCAACAATGGAACATTTATATCCATAGTGTACAAAACCTTCAAGCCAATAATGAAGTATTTGACACGATTGTCTGTTTTTATTTAGTATATATTGATGAAGAGATTACGAGATTATTATTAAATCCATCAAGTTCGTCTGCTGATGGAGCTTCATCAATATCAGTGATAAAATCAATAATATCATCACCATCTTCGTTTAACAATTTTGGATTTACATTAAAGTCTTTTAAGTACATCATCACACATCTGGTCGTCAACTGACGGAACTACCAAATACAACTTATCCCACTTTAACCATCTCATTATCAAATTAAGTAACAATTGCGTTTTACCAGACCCAGAAGGGCCAATTATTATCATTCTGATAGAATTTGGTAGCGATGGATAATGCTTGACTTGCTCTTGTTTTCGTGTCGCTGAGAAATCAATGACATCCATGTTGTACAAATATAATAAATAATATGAATCTATATTGTGTTCATCCACCCCACGCGTAAATAAACAACAATAATAACAAAAAATAAAAATCGTAAAATGTGGTACACATTATTTTTATCTCCCTGACCCAATCAGGACACAAAGTGTCTGGTGGTGATATTGCTGCTTTATTAGGAAAGTTACCAGGAACTCCACTGGCTAAGTATCCAGGCAAAAAACACCTTCCACGATATAATTATTGCGGTCCTGGAACCCGACTTGATATTCGACTTGATGATCAAGATCAACCAAAAACCGGGCGAATATCCAATTAAACGCGATTGATAAAGCATGTCACGTTCATGATGTAGCTTATGAAAGTAAAGATTTAGAACAACGACATATTGCAAACGTAAAATTAATTCATGCATTAAATTCTTTAAAAATAAATCCTTCCGAGAATCATTAGCTAATTAGCTGGTAAGATCCGCGATGAAATGAAATTATTATTCGCAGCCAGTAATTAATCATTAGATTATAAAAATAATGGAATCGATTTAATGTAGCCCAAGGGGATATTGGAAGGGTAGACCAGTTGTTAGTACACTTGCTGATGCAACAACTGTTACACGTTATGTTGCTGCAAATTGGTTAGTACGACGGGCAATATGGAAAATTACCACCTAAACAAATTCAGCATGCGCATTTTGATGTCAGCTCTCCTAATGAAGTTTATCAAGCAGATATTTTATTTTACCACATGATACTATTAAAATTGGAAGACGTCAATCACATACAAACAAATACGCTTTAACTATCGTTGATGCTGCAAGTAGATATAAGGAAGCAGAACCGATATCAGCTAACACAGCAACTGGTGTTTCATCTGCGCTTGAAGGCATTTATCAACGAGGACCATTGCGATGGCCACAACTATTACCGGATGATCTTGGCAAGGAATTTCTTGGTCAGTATCGTCTTTAATGAAAGCAACATAACTTGAAAATCAGAAGAGGACATACCGCAATTCATCGTGATTAGGCAATTGTTGAACGATTTAATCGTACACTTGATTTGAGGTTATTTGGATATCAATATACGAAGGAAATAATGCGTTAAATAATGAAATTACTCGAACAACTGCCATGAAACCCGTTAATGCGATTACAAAAAATACATACCAATACAACGACGTGACTTTTCAAAACAACCAGTATTATGTAATGTTGCTGTCATGTATTTATATGAACCTGGTGAACATGAAGGTGGTAAAAAAAGAGCGACTGGTCCTATTTGGAGTATTACAACACAAAACATATCCAGCCTGGTAAGACCTACGGGTAGACCTGTAATCTACAACGTGGCTTTGTACGCGAACAATTACAAGTAATTCATGAAGACACAATTACCACCACATTCGCTCTAGCACATCGACGTCGATTACATTCAAGACAGGTTAGCATTACATTTTCGCGTGTATGACCAAATTACTATTAATTCTGTTTATGGTAAATTGTCTTGGATTATTATTTTAATACTGCCACAACATTACTGTGTTACAGCTTACAGATCGATTATTCTGTCGTTGTTTAAATGTCATGATAAATTCAGCATCGAGATCAAAGTCTTGTTTATTTCATGGTTCCCACGCTTTTCTAAATATAAATTTCCAGGACTTTTCCAGGTTTTCTTCCTTGATGAAATTAATTTTTTCAAGGTTAACATATGACCATTACAGAATGGAATTTAAGAACATTTTGGATTATAAAACATGCATTTTCCAAATCCGAAGATGCTTCTCTTTCAAGACATTCCAAAACATATATGTAAGAAACGATCATCATGTATGCCAGTAAAATCTAAAGCAAGGTTTTACAACCATACCAAACTTCGTGAGACGATTTAGTTAAAAATTCCATCATTTAAGGACATTTACAAAAGGGTTGATTTAAATTTTGACAAAAGATCTTCAAAATTATATATTGTTGTATAAAAAGGACTAAATTTTCTGTAAAATCAACTTGTCTTCTTGTAGTTAAATAATCCAGTCCCCAAACCTGTATTGACACATGGGCTATTATCATTTCTTAATAGGGACGACAATTTCCTATTTTTCCTGCGTTCCATTTAAGATCTGAAACCAATGCTTCAAGCTACAGGTCACTGTGTAATAGTTTCGCACCAAAGTTCAGCTCAGAGATTCGAAACTTTTCCAATCCGGGTTTCCGCCGAATATTCCAACCCATTTTTCACTTTAGACATTTTGGATGGAGTGTGGGTTCAGAGCAATTACATATCAAATTTGGAATATGCCGCCACCGTAAGATAGCTTACCAGCGGGTCTAGCAAATTTAAACTAAGTTATATCGACTTATACCTGCTTGAAATCGATAGGACAATTATTAATTTTCTCAAAAATGGCAAGTATTGAAATCGTTATGTCTTAAATCCGCTGACAGACTAGACGAAACTCGGCATAGATGAAACCTGACCCGGTGCTCGCCATTTGCGTTAATGGTCACAATACTTCACAAATCACAAACAACGACATCAGAAGTTCAATAGGCATGTGATATCAACAACAAACTCCTTTTCAATGTTGTTGTATAAAAGTTCAATTATATTAAACGAAAGTCTGATACCTTTTGTAAAAACCAGAAAGAACATATAATTCTCAACAGATTTATTTCCAGAACAACTACAAGAAACTGGGCCAGTTTGATTCGTCAAGCAGAGTAGTCTGGTTACCAACTTCGTATGCTTCCGACGTGAGAGAGCACATGTCAACGTGGTACTCACGTGATACAACAAACTCCAAAGTTGGTCTCGGAATAAATATAGAGAACTTTGTGCTCTTTCGTTTTTCTATTTTTATTACAACCAGTATACGGTTTTCATTTAATATTTTTTCTAAAATATTTCAAAATGACAGTTGTAAGATTCTATGTTATCGTGCGACATGCTATCGAAATCACTAGTACCAGCTCAAATTTCATCAACGCATTAGCTTCATCGTCTCTCAGCAGATTGAATACATACCAATGTTAATACTCTCGCAATTTCTGAGAAAATAAATAATTATCATATCGATTTCTTGCAGGTGTAACTTGATTTGACAACGTTTAATTTTGCTAGCCCGTCCGCTAAGGGGACATGCTTTAACGCCACCATGTTGTCCGCTTGTGATGCTAGACTGGTTTTCATGCCTTCCATAAAAGTGAAAAAATACGGATATCGAGCTATCTGTGAAGCAAAAGGTCTACTAGATGGATCTAATCACTGAGCATTTGATTGTCTCATAAAATATATTTATGGCAAGCACCCAAATGATCCATACTATAACCTCCTAATATTATGGTTAGAACTCGATAAATTTAACTCACGATCAGTTCAGTTACGACTCAATTACGTAATTGTTTCGTGCGTCACGTTGTGGATGAAAATTCCCGGTTTGTTTTTCCCTACTTTCGTCAATATTTACAAAATTCAAGGACTTCTCACGGTCGGGAAAAAAATAATTTCTTTCGACTTTTTCCCGATAGCGTGGGAACCCTGTTATATTTTTGGTCGCATTGTTTATAACTAATTAATATGTTTCTTACAGTATCATTGTCAATATCATCGCTATTACCAGCAGTTTCTGTAAAGTCTATGACAATTCTCCACAGCTGAGATATTCTTATATATTTTTCTTTCGCCTGTGCAAGAACATTTTCTATATGTTTCAAAATGTTATCGTTCCAAACTGCTTTGGAGGAAGGTGGCCTATAAATGAAACCAACTAGGAATGATTTTGCATTATTTAGAGAAATTTCCACCCAGATACTCTCAATTTCATGTGACTCCAAGTCAGGTCCCCTTTCTGCACTTACATCTTCTCTAATGTATACAACAAGACCTCACCATGCTGTCTCTCTGTCCCTTTGTAATGGTTTATTGTAGCCCTGACAGAGAAATAGATCATCATTGTGGTTAGCATTTAATTTGGTTTCAATGAGTCATAAAACATGCATATTATTTTCCTTGGAAGACAACATTATCTTAATCTGTTTTATGTTTCCACTATACCTTGTACATATCAGTGACCCATGTTAAAACTTTTGTATTTCGTCTCATAACAATTATATGTATGTCATCATGCAATGGGTTACTCTATGTGATTGTCTCCGCACTACTTTTATCATTTTGGTATTATATAAGGTGGCCATATAAATGAGGTGGCTTCTGGATTTTCTATGGTATCTGTGCATGGTCTTCCTTTGTCAAATTATATTGGGGTGGGGTAGTGAGTAGCAACAAAACTTAGAGCAGTTTAATCATACATTGTTCGGTAAAATAAATAATCCTATAATACAAGTATGCATTTTCTAAATTGTGCAAAAACACTACTGACTTAGATATTAGAGTCTTTGCCAAGTTACTTAGTACCAAACATTTTTCAGTGTGTATCAATACTTTTTTGCAAGATATAAATAAACAATTGCCCTCATTCTTGTCTGCCTTGTTTGAACTATGTGTAGAGCTTGATCAGCTCTGTTTTCAGGCAGCACATCATGTCTTCCTCCTCTTCCCCCTCTGATTCTTGATCCATGCCTCATCCTTCCTCTCCCTCTTCCTCTTAAAGGTCGCTCTGGAACTGAGCTAGAAAGTGTGCTGATTTAAGTCTCTCCAATGAATTTTACTATGTAAAGGTATTTCATAATTAGACAACTAAAATATTCATGATTACTTATCAAACTTATAGGAATATAGTGCTAACTGAGTATCAGAAATTAATACACAAGAAGTTGTGACTTGATGGATGTTTTATGGGCTGGATCAGGTCAAGTTTTGGGTGGGTGGGGTTGAAATTTTTTAAAAGGAACCCTATTTTCGTCGTATGGGCACGAAAGCAAAGTCTAAGTGTCTATTTATTCAGTATGCATAATACCCAATAAACATGCGCAATAATAAAAAAGTGGTCCGGCTTCAAGTGACTGTGTGTGTGTGTGTGTGTGTGTGTGCTTTTTTATGATCTGGCCCTATGATTTGGACCTGGATTACAAATTCCAGTCGCAGATTTATAAAAAAAAAACTTATTAAAACATTGTGTATGTAAAGTATTAAATCTGAGAAGAACACGAATTATTTTCCTCTTTGTTTCAAACGCCAGAAAGATGGGTGTTAGGGGTCCACTGGTTACGCTCTGTTTATAATTTATAAATTGATTAATGAAATTACACAGTTTTAAGAATTTTGAAATATCCTTGATGCTTTTCGTTTATAAAATTGAGTGGTGGGGACGTGAGTGAGTACGAACTCTACTAGGAAAGAAATAGAGTACCTGTGGGTTTTTTCCTTACTGTACAAAGCACGTCGATTTAAATCATCCTTGTACCACAAAAACTTTCAAATATAACTATCGAAGTAGTTCTGCATACATTTCAATGTTTCCTCTCAAAATTAAAATTAGAAAGGAAAAGGATAATAAGAAAATAACGAGATCAGAATAAATTCGCACTCACCGTTGTTGAGATTTTGCTCGGTTTCGTATCGGTCTCGTATCGTGGTTGTGTTTTACGTCATCATCTCCTGTGTTTACAATATGGCATATCATTTATGCAAATTTAGGTCACCGAAATTTTGTGTGCTATTCGTTCGGGATCTGCCAATCACAGCCGAGCGGTAACATACGAGAAAGGTCAATTCTTATTTAACGTTTTCGGGAACAGTCAAGAAAACATATTGCTAATATCACAAACTGTATTTAATCCAGAATAAGCAGAGATTCTCTAATGCTTGATACTTGAATTAGACGAGGTCTTGATAATTAGAAGAAGGATATTCTTACGGCACGTGTTAAGGCTCGAATAAACAGTAACATAAGAAAGAGTGAAAACAACAAGCTTTTAAAATGTAATAATTTATTTCCCTGGAAAAATTCTGTAAAAATGAAAAAAAAAATATGACTTACGGTTTTCTAGAATCAAATCCAAAAATGATCCAAAAATAATCCGAGAATACAATTTTAGTAGTCATAATAACAACATGTTCTACTGATTTCACGTTTGAATGCCGAGAGAAGAATCCAAGAAAGAAGACGATGACGTATGCTACAGCCTGTAGTGTTGAAGTCTACAGTTCCTTGTAGAAATAAGAATTATCACTCCGGTTTCTGATAGCTGAATAAAGTTTTTTTTTTCTATAAAAACTGTCCATGTTCCACAGTATTACATAAGCACACGTATTTTCCAGAAATATAACAGAATTAATCCTTTTGAATCCAAGTAATTTGAAATAACTCCAAACCAAGTAATTTGAAATAACTCCAAACAGCACAACATAAAAACTAACAGTTTAACAGCCCAACTTCTACTGAGATTGATTCTCCAAAACATGGGTTACATGGGCTCTTTAAAACGCAACCAAGGGTCACATGATCATCTTCTGGAAGTTTGGAGAAGCAAACTTGTTACAGATTACGTTTAACCAGTGTGACCCTGACGGAAACCAATCATGTTTACTCTATAAAAAAGATTTAAAAAATTGTTTATATCTTAAAGACAATGTCGCATCATAACCTTGGAAAAAATCAATCAATTTAAAATAAAATAGAACTTGTTTACGAAGGTTGCTACAAATTCTGAAACAAGGTCAGGATTTAGATCAACACCTGGTTTTTACAATCTAACAGTCAAGGTCAAACTGTTTTCTAACCAAAAGTATCATCTAGTGAATCAATTTACATTACAATGTCATGTAATGAAAAATAAAAAATGTAAAACTGACAAAAACAACAAAATTGAAATAAATATATATTAAATCAGATATAATTAAATCAAATATACATAACAAAGTCAATACTGCTTTTCCCTACTAAAAGATAATGCGCGAAAAATAATGAACTTAAAATGGTAGAAAAAAAATTAAAAAGTGTTTATTACAATTTATTACAAAGATAAGCACCTTTACAAGCAATACTCAGCAAATCTGCTTGACATTGGTTTATCGGTTCTGGTCAAATAAAAATATATGTCTATAGGCACATAATAATCTGAATAAATTATGTTGTTTCCAAAATACATTGATATCCACACAGAGAAAACTTTATAGTGATTATATTTAGAAATATACCAATATAACCTATATAGAAGCATATGCTATTCTTGGGTACAGCTATGTCAGCAAGCAATATTCTTTTCTGAATCTCTTTCTTTATTTATCCCTCTCAAAGTGGATATTTGTTTATGTTTGTGCATACAGAATGTACAAGTCTGTATACATAACATTTACACGTGTAATATAAAGTGTACAAAATGTTTAATATCGGGAATAAATACATGGACGAAAATCTAAATTTAATATAAAATGTGCTCAATTAATATTCATATATTTGTCATTTTAAACTAGGGAAATAATCATGAGAAGAATGTGATGCTTGACTAATGAGATCCACATGCTCAAAAGCACGTACATGTGTATGTTAGTTTCATTTATATTATGACTATGTTTGTGAACAAATTTGCAATTTTAGATTCAAGAAGATGTTACCAATTTGCGTTGATAATAGCACATAACCTGATATTATATAAAGAAAAGAAGGGGTTGTTGTTATGATACTATCGGTCAAGAATACGTACGTTACAAAATAACAAAGAAGAAATGAACTCGAGTGACCAAATGGAAAGGCAAATCAAAATGCCCCAGATAATTCAGACCGACACAATATATATATATATATATATATATATATATATATATATATATATATATATATATATGAGATCAACATCGCCTATGAACATGTGTGATTGTGTGCGTATGCGTATGCATGTGTGTGTGTATGAGAGAGAGAGGGAGAGAGAGAGAGAGAAAGAGAGGGGGGTGAGAAGGGGTGTATGGTCAAGCTAAAATGTTGATAAATAGCCATGGCTAGGCTTAATTTACGAAAAAAAACAATTGTATCCATTTATATTTTTGCTCCTCCAATTTAACGATGTTTATGGACTGTGGTTTTCGTCTTATAATTACTTCATTATGAATCACAAAAAGCTTGAGCTCAGCACGACAAATTGTCGGTTTACGTGTTTAAAGGTTACTAGAGGTATAATAATGTGGAATGACCTCTCTCTCTCTCTCTCTCATTATGTGCTAATTTGTATCTTTGATAAATCGAACGTGCACTTTACGTTTTCGAAAGTATTTTATCCTGAATTCAATATCACCATTGGCAGCATTCTTTTACTCTGTATTACGACTGATGTTTTCGATACACATAGAAGTAGCATGCAATTTATTGTACCCAAGATACCCTGCTTAAAGTAATAGCAGTAGAAGATGGGTCCAACATGGTCATTACCGACAAGATAATTGACATGTCCAGTTGTGACGCCTACTAGCCTAACATATTTCAGCCGTTAGGTGGCAGTCCGCTTACAAGCTTGGGCCAGAACCACCTTTCATTCACGTGAAGAACTATAATGTAGTTGGTCTCCTCTCTGAGACGTGTCACACGCCGCTATGAAGGTAAAGAGCGACCACTCGTCTTTGACGAGTGACCCGGATAGCACGGATACAGTCCTGAGCGAAGCACTTATCGTTTTCATAATATTCTACCAACTTTGTAACACCAGGAATGAAGTCCCGGTCAGGAAGGCACAGCCTATATCCCCTAATCTCGAGTTCTGGAGTTAATGCCCAAGTTATGAATTCTTGATCTTCATCCGAGTAGGAAATAAAGCTAGGATAAGCACCTTTAATGGGCATTGAGTACAGGATTTTCTGCACAGAAAGCTTGCGCTTGGAGTCAATATACCTTCCTCTTCGTATTAACATCAAGAGAGCTTTGTCTTTTATTTGTTCTGATATCACCCCGTGGCTAATAAGACTATGCAAAACAATTTGTTTCCTTGATAGCAAGTGTCATTTCCTATTGCTTATGCCTAAAAAGTATTTAAAAATTGTATATTATTCCCATCAAGATTTGATTTTGTTACCAGGACAGTGATACTTTGAAACGTACCTATTTCCAATGAGAAAACGGGCGAATTTGTGTCTTTATGTTCACAGAAAGTCAGACAAAACAACACATGAATCAAACTTAACATGTATTTATACTAAAGTAATATCAAAATGACGACAACAGACATAAAAATAAGTAGTTTTTCGAGATTTACGATTATACTGTAAATCACTTTCACGAATCAGCCCTCAAATGTAGTCTCCCATCACGTTCTCGGTATAATGCCCTTGGTAGATGCGTTCAAAGTCCAGTATATCCTGGTGGAAGCGCTCGCCTTAAGTCTCCGAGTACGCTCCCATGTTCTCTTTGAAAATATCCAAAATATCGACTTTGAAGGGCATCCTGCAACCCATTGTGCCGTAGGTCTTCACCAGAGTCTCAACCAGCACCACATAGTTCTAGGCTTGTGATTGCCCAGGCAGTCCCGAACCTATGCGGCAAAGTTGATCCAAGCCGCTTTCTCGTTACTAGTGAGCTTTTTGGGGAATTCAACGCACTTTAGGATCTTCTTTATCTGTGACCCGAAGAAGACACCGGCTTTGACCTTTGCCTCAGACAACTAAAGGAAGAAGTCATGAAGGTACTTGAAGGCTGCCGATTTTCTATCTTGAGCTCTGACAAATTGTTTCAAAAGGCTCAGTTTGATGCGCAGTAGTGGCATCAGCACCTTCCGGGGGTCCAACAGAGACTCCCACTTGACGTTGTTCCTCCCCACCTCGCTCCGCTGCACTCAGTCCCGCCTGTGGTAGTGCTCATTGGTGTCCCTGCTGTCTCAGGGACATTGCTGTCCCTGGTGTCCTTGTAGCAGGAAAACTTGGTAAATAGGAGTCCCATCAGGAATGCTAACATTTTGAAGTCCCCAATGACCTCTCAGAGTTACTCATCTTACTTCAGTGAGTGCAGCAAGGTCTTGATGCTGGTGTAATCTTCATTGAGGTGCAATGAGTGAACCAAGGGAAGAGAAGGGTACTTGTTCCCATTATGGAGATATATGGCTTCGAGGATACTGGATGAACTGTCAATCAAGGAGTGCCTTTCATTCTGGTTACATACGATTCATAATGCCTCGAAAAGACTGGCCTCATTGTAGCAGAAGCAGAACCCATCTTTACACGCGAAGAAGCTGGAAGAAGCTTGATGACGCTTCCTCTTATCTGTGACTTGTACACTTTCATCTAACAAGTTCCATTGCTTGAGCCTAGAGGTTTTTATGGTTAGGATACTGTGGGTTTCTCTCCGCAGCTCCATCTCTGAAACTGTCATCTGGATCTTCAATGTCTTCCTACCTCTCCGACTTGCTGCTCTTTTCTAAAGAAGGTTGCTTTCCAAGCATCAGTGGGTAGGTGGAGCTCAGGGCAGTGTGGCACCGGGGCAATGGAGGAAGGGAGGTCCCCATACGTGATAGCAGCTGCATTCTTGCCAGTCAGACGTTTGGAATGGTTCACCATGCAGAAGTAGCAGTTGCATTAGTGGTCAGTGGGTTCCCGCCAAATTCTTGGGATAGTGAATTTCATGACACTCTTTTTCCCTCTGTACCATCCTTCAAAAATATATTTATTTTAACCCATGACTAATGTGCAAGAAATTCTCGGAACATTTTTCATATATAATATATTCTTTCAATAACATTCCGAAATACGCCTTTTAAGCCTTACACATCATAGCAGATGCTTCTACGGAGTACCATTTCGCTCTTGTTTTGATAAATCAGCCGCAGACATAGCGAAATACGTCCGCCGGATGCTTGCATCCTCTTGATGCCATCTCAGAAAAATGCAGATATGTATCAACTTAGGCAGTTAGAACTAAACTGAGCTGATGGGCTTATGACCTCTGTATTTATACTATTATTTATATTACTGGAACGTCCTAGAAGTTACTCTAGCTTCAGCGTTTCTGAGTGTAACATGTTACTCAATACTTTGCACCGTTAATCGTTTATCGAAGAAAATGTATATTGCACATCAAAATACTACATGGATGTGGTCCTCTTCGTCATGATCTTCATCGTCATGATTTTTATCTTCTTCATCTTCTTCGTTCGTCTTCTTCTTCTTCTGGTGATTCATTTAGTCATCATCAAAAATGATTAAAGTGCCAGAACCCACAAAGATGTAGCGTTGTTATTTCTCCCGATTACCCGGTATACCTATTATAATGAACATAGAGCATAATGTGTAATATTAATTAAATATAAAATTATTTTTTCTATATTTTAGATTAAAAAAATAATGCTTTAAATCTGTCCGTGTCTTAAAATGATGGGACTAAAGGCAATACCTAATCTCCACACCTCTTCGATGGTTTGCTGACTCGGCTAGTCCTCCTGGGTGCTGGTGTAGGTGGTGACTGTGTATTAACCGACCAAAGGTTTCTAATTAACTCAGTTCTTGGGATCTGGGCTATAGTCAGACATGGGAAGAGAATAGGTATACATTTCTACTTTAGAAGATGGGTGTTCTGGACTGGAGTTGGGGTAGCTGAACAGGGATTGAGCATAGGGTCATCAGTGAATGGGACTGACTCTGGTTTGGTTTTTCGGGACGTTTTAGGACCAGGATAGCTAGGGGATAGTGGAAGAAAGTTAAAGAGGAGCAAGAGATTCCTGTGAACGGTTCTCCGGTGTCCTTTGGCATATTTTCGCACGCTGTGCCCTGTAGACTGGGATGTCATGGTTGGTGATCTCCTTGACTATACAAGGGTGGTGTTCCCAACGTTCAGTCAGTTTATGCTTTTCCTGGAATGCTACTTTCTTGATAAGTACACGATCGTTAACTTCTAGCTTGGAGGCTCAAACCTTTTGGTCTCATACATTATTGTTACGTGCAGCTTGCTTGTCGGCCACTTCAAAAGCACATACGTAATCGTTACTGCATGATTTCTGCACGCAGCAGGTTCGATATTTCGCAACATCATTTCCTTGACGAGTACCCAAATAAACGTCGACGGATAGTCTGGGGTGCCAAACAAACATTAAACAAATGAGTGGCATCGCATTGTTGACATTGTAGGCTAGGACGATTGGTCCAATGAACGCTTTCTAGTCAAATTTCTGCTCGGACTACAATGTACAAAACATTTTTAACAAGGTTTGGTTGAAACGCTCAGCTGAACCATTCCCCATGGACTTGTCATTCCCTTTAGCTTGCATAGTTCCCTAATCTCTGAAATCTAGAGTTTAAATTATATAGTATAAAAGCAGGATAGTTTTTGTTTATAATGATAGATATGCAATCTTCTGGTACATACGCAGGCTGCCAATTGAATTTTCTTTTGAATTTATATTCATGAGACTTCTGATCTTGTTTTGAGATGAAAAATAGATGTATTGAAATTTTACCGTGAAAAGCCTCTCATAATCTTTACTATCCTCACTCAGCAATATATATTTTCCTATGTCGTATAAAATTGAGAACTATATTGAAAGTAAACCGTGCTCCGCGAAAGCCTGAACTTTATGTTTTGAAAGATTTACCCCTGAAGTTCTGTGGCCGGATTGCAAAACCTATAAAACAATTTTACCATTTTGGAGTCTATGTAGCCGCAGACTCATACGTCTAGTTTATGTTGTCAGCCCGTGCACCCAACTTGAAGTCTTCTAGTAAAGAGAAAAAAATGAAGATTTTGAAATAAAATAATTCAGATGTCCAAATTCCAGCGTTCGTCTGTGGTAAGTTTCAGAGTGCAAATTGCACGCTGAAAGAAGATTTGTACATTGGGAAACACCACACCTGTTAGTCACATGTGAGTGGTGCTGGGTGCTTTGTTTAATACACAGTCTGGCAGGATATATCATAATTACAGGAGTTAGAAGAACAAGGTGTCCGTACTGTCAGTAAACACGAGGTATGCAAGGTTACAACGACATACCTACCAGCTTTCTGAGGCGAGCTACATTTAGGTATTCGTCTAGTGCAGTTGTTAGTTGATATGTCAACTGCAAGAGTGTCGTTAAAGGAAATTGGAGAAAACCTATTAGTAGTTGTGATTGGTGACGGTGAGGGTGGGGTGACCAGTGCGCATGTTGCAACGTGTTTGTATCAGAGTCTGCCATTCCGATTTACCATGAGCATGAGAGAATATCGTGTCACTTCATGAGTGCAGATAGCTGCGGATAGCTCTTGTAACGATGGTCATCGGTTGCGAAAATGTATTTGACGAAATGCTGTTCTACTGTTTTCCTGACCATTTATGTGTTTTTCGGGACATATTTGACACCCTGTGATCTAAACTTAGTCCTTAAATACGAATTGCTCCCGAAGCCTAAGATATACAATTTTGGTAGTGCTTCCTCAAACGATTTGAACCAAAGTGGACCACAGATTTGTCTTTTTGTCAGTTCCGAAAATTGAAGGAAGTGGGCATACATGGCCAAGACAGGCGTAACTCCTTGTACAAAGTTTCTTAACCGGAATGAAAGTGAAGAAAACCCTTACTAAGCTGGCAATTTCTGACCTAGTTAGAGTCTGTATGATTAATGTACTTGCAGAGCAGATGAAGAAACTTTGCAATACATTTTGGGAGTAATTTAGAAGGTAATTTCCAATTAAATTTTATGTTATGTCAAAAAAAAAATAATTCCCAAATGTTGAGGCAAACGTGGATTGAGAGAAATGCAAAAGTGATAATTGCATTGAAATAAAAAATGTTTTTACGATTACGAAAGGCACATGTTGAGTATCAATTGATGATGACAACGATAAAGAACTCACAAGTGAATGTATAACTCAAATTAAATCTTCTATTTCAGTCTGATTTAGAATCCCTGACGTTTCGCACTGTATGTGCTTATAAGATAGATAGACAGAATGATGCATAGTCATATGACAATTAAGAAGTTAATTCGGCTGTTAAATCACCTAATACAACCAATATGTAAATAAACGTAATAAACATTGTCCATCCAGCTATCGACCTATTACACTTTTGAGTCGCTTTAGAAAATTGTTTAGTTTTATTTTTTTGCAAGATGTCTAGATAGGTCCGGTATTTTCAAGAAAAATCAGGTACAATGTCGATAACTACATTCGACTCTAGATAAGTTTTATCTACACGAACTTGTAGAAAGTTTAAAAGTATAGATAAATTATTTTGTGTATCGATCGATTTCCAAAGGGCGTTAGACACTGTAGGGTGTGCATAACTTTGGAAACAAAGCCGCTTGTAAATAACGTTAATTGTAACTTTCTGAAACTAATTAGTCGTAGGTATGATAAAGTTAGGCACATATGAGTGAATGAAACATTTTCGATGTATTATCTTACCAATGCTACTTTCATAATTTGGAAACAATATTGCTTCAAAATGCTTGTATATATGTGTGAATTTTAAATATCAGGAAACATAACTTATATTGTACCTAACAGTAATTGTTATCCTTTATGTTAACGATGCCGTTGTTCTTGCAGAAAACAAAAAGGCTCTCCAGCGCAGATAATTGAAAATATCTCCAGAAAACATGAAATCAATTGAAATTCATTGATAACACTGCTTTGTCGATATCGGTATATGGATGCGAAATCTTGGGTTCTAGTGATAGTACCATTTAGTAACATGTACATATTGACTTCATAAGAGAATGTTTAATTTTAGTAGAAACATCTGCGTTTTTTTATCAGATTAGAACTGATTTAGTTTGGTGTGCACTTGATTCTGGAAAATTAGTAAACGGTCAACATTAAGAACCAGGATTATGCTATATGGTACTGCTGTTAAATGGACTTCCTTAATCGAACAAATTTTGGTGATTGAGGTTTGAATATTGGATGGTTATCCCAATCATACCCATGCTGATTTGCTAAAGAAAATAGTCGCAATGGGATTTAATGACCAGTATATGCAAACATGGCAAGCTGGTTTTCCCGATTTCAGTACAACTTATCAGATCTTAACATTACTTGGCATGCCTTTAAACTCTGGGAGTCATCTCTTTGCAGATTGTATGTATATTGTGGGTGTGCGCGTATTTGAGAGTGAAAGAGAATTATGTTTATGATATTTTGTTTTCCATTTGTATAAATGGTCTCAGGTCAAATAAGTCATGGGGTTTGATTTAAATAGTTTAAGGACGTTAATGATATCAGTAATTAGACCTCTCGTTAAGAGTTAAGTATCCACTCATAAGTAGCATGAAATGGATAATTTGACTGGTCGAGAAATCAATCTCACCTTCTATAGTATATTCTATGCCACTGCATTTATATACCGTATGGGAAGGAATTACCTGTGAAGAATCCCTACAATTTCCTATGAGTTATAATTAATATTGTGTCCATCCCGCTCAAATGATTGCTCGAATGAAAATACATTGCACGATGTTCAAGCTAAAATGACAATTAGGATGATTACTTCATCTTTAGAAGACATAAGAAAGCATGACCCTGTATCTGTCTGGTTATTTCATGGAGATGATTCTATAGATGAATCAACATTTCATCTGTTTATGTTATCATCTGGAGTTATTTACTGGAATGAATCGCTCCAACAAAGCATGAAAAATACTTTGGTAAACTATAACATAGACAATGATGAATTACTTAAAAATTATTCTACGGTGTCGTGTTTTGTTATGTATATAACCCATCAAAAGCAATTCATGGCGACCAACTCCAAAAGAATTTCTCGAGGATGTATCACAATCTTGTATCTAATTTGGTCTTTGGAACACAAAATTTAACACATTAAACATGATTTACATCGACAATGTCGCTGCTTATCTGGTGGCTTTTCTCGGACTGGGCGAGTGTCATCGTTATTTCGAGCGATTCGGTCACCCAACAAATTAAATGACACGAGGTGCAATAAGCGGACCACTACCAAATATCGATCTTACTGGATATTCGGAGATTGAACCATTCGAGTTTGTATCGAGTATTCATCTGGTTATACCTATTTGGTTTGGTGGACACTTTAATAAACCAGATAAAAATGTCAATCTCAACGACTGCTGCTTAACAAATCAGTGTGGTTTGGCTCCAATAGTGTTATTGTGATATGTATTAAACAGCAATATTTTAATGTCGTTCACGGCAACCTCTACGATAATTTCGCACAAAGAACAGAAACAAGTTAGGTTGCCACTAGACAACAACGATATTTGCTGACAATGTATTGGTAAATTTACTCAGTGTTCATTACGTCTTTGTTCAAGATTAATCATGGATCCAGCATAATTAGATTTTGTCATCAAGTTCACAGCGGGAAATGCAGTCATGCAAAATGGAAAAGACCTAGATGCAGTAATAATCTATTGTGAAGGTAATTCTTATCTGTTTACTCATCTGAGATCATCAACGCTCCCCTACTCATATATAAACCTTTTATTGACGATTAACAGATTTTGAATTGGTTGTTAGAGTTGCCACAGATTCCTTTTATGTTAGTCGTTGTAAAATGGATCTTTGGAAACCAGCTATCGATAATGCTAGCAATGTAGGTTGGGGTTCGCGGAGAATAAAACACGAACAAATATGTAAGTATTCATAGGCGACTGATGTTAAAACACATAATGTTTATTACTTTCATGTAAATTTATCAGAACCATCATCATCATCTTCAGTAAACGAGAGAATTAGCACGGTCTATCTGAATGGTCCAGGTATCTCTAGTAAATCAACACGCGCGATAGAATTATTTAAAACTCAGATATGATTGTGTTTCTGCCAAATCACCGGCTTGCCGGAGAGATGAGACAACGTGATGTCAGAGCATGCACATATCATAGTTTCTTTAGATGGCCGGGTGATGCATAGACCCCAGAACAAATGGATGAGAAATATATCCCGAGAAATTAATTATCTGGGATGAGATTTTTACAGTATCCAAGCAAATTTTACAGAGATTTCTTCATTGGTTATCAACATAATCTGTTGCATTTATTATGAGTGGCGATAATGGACAGCCCTAATGTCCATGATCAGGTGAATAACAACATGAATAATTAATCAACTTATGTCGTCCTAATGATCTAATAGTTGTATCCAGGAAAAACGTCCGTAATTTACTTCACGTAAACTGTTTGAGCTTTACAAGGAAACATTTGCTGATTAGCTAGTTCCATTATTTTATCGACCAACAGATACACGCTGACGAAATATACTCGTTGATATCACGGCAGTAAAAGGCGGAGGTGTCCGCCGAAAACAAAAACTCGTTCTTACTGACATCGTCGAGGTTTCAGTAGATGCTGTACATCAGGCGGTGTCAGCGTACGAGACGGAAACGTCAGTTGCTCCACGACAGCAGCCAAACCCATCGTGTTGGACTCTGGGATATGCAATAACAATTAATTCGTCTCAGGGATTAACATTATTAGATAATAATGCCTAGATAGTACATGATCGCATAGAATGGTCTAATTTAGCTTATCTGGCTGTGTTTAGAGTAACAAACATACATCCATTACATAAGGTTGTCATCATGCTAGAGCTGCCAACAGCATCACAAACAACAACACCGTCACCAGGAACGATCAACGCCGTGAAGAACAAATTGACAAATTATGCGCGAGATGACCCAACAAAATCACACAGCTTGATCCGGATGTATAATTTGTTATGACGCTGAAACAACACCAAAAATTCACTTCACCTGCTATAACAAAATAATATCGTGGAAACATTTTCTGAATGATGCACGATCATTTACCATATACATAATTGACAGTAGAATCGACCACACACACGAAAATGTCTCTCTGACATGTCTTGAATGTAACAGACGCGTTGGGGGAGTCTCCCGTAAGCGTCAGAGACGCCCTATCCAATCTGGTAGTAACTGGGTGTTTTCAGGAATTACCTGTAATTGTTCACGGACAATTCCAAGTTGAGGAGTTGTTGAATCTAGTCTAGAGATTGGTGGCTGCGTAGTAGATCTGACAACCCTGGAACTTGTATGTGTTGTTACACTCCACAAGGGATCGGTTACTCTGGCTACACCACCCTCAATTTCACCAGGTTCATATAAATACCTTGCTGATACTCCACTGCCCAACACTGGTTATTGTAAATAATCTGGTGGTTTTTGTCGTGACATATGTGTTTCGCCATTGCATAGGCAAGTTTCATGTTAATTCCAATCGTGACCTCGTTGTTTAACTCGGCCGCCATGCGAGATAGCCTCGCAACCCATTCACGAGATCCGTTCTGAACATGAAGAAATTTTTTGGGCATATTGATGTCCAATGAGTCGCTGTGCAAGTGTTTCGACATAAAATATTCAATGACTGGTTCATCGTGATGTGTCCACTTCTGATTTTAACTTTATGTTGTTCAACCAGTTTCGTTACTGCACCGAGAACTTATTTGCCAGGAACAGTCTCTATCAAATGTGGCCAATGCAGAAGTCCACGTTGATAAATTGATTCAAACTATGCTGCAACTTTAGTTGTCGTTTTAGACGATAACCGCACAGCCTTTTTGTATCTACTTGCATCATCTTCGACAGTCTTCGCGTATTTGCATGTGCGCCTGTTATGTACGTCATGTGATAAATACAGGATATCTACCTGATGAACTTCGTTTTACGTGCAGACATCACACCGTTATAAGACTTGGAAGATAAATCTTCAATATGGACTGTCGTGACAACCCATCTGCGTCTACAGCTCGTGTGAGACCTGCTGAATCGGCAAGTTTTTCAATTGCTGTTGTACCTTTCCTGTATCCGATTGGACTAGAACAAATTGAATCCATTATGTAATTAATGGTGTTAAATTATCAGCTACCAACACTATTTTATCCTTTCATTGCCTATCTTATCAGCCAATTCGCGAGTGACTCTCGTATATTTGCATTCTTTATAGAATTCAGAATGTGACTTAACTTGATATCCGCGATATGTAAGGGTTCTAGATCTGGATTTATATACGCCACATCATAAACATGGCACACGTGATCAATGGCATTTACTGGAAATTCACCTGGTTTTGGTTGATTTTGGTCCAGTCTAATATCACTGCGAGTTCCAGGACCACAATAATTATATCCTGGAAAATGTTTTTCCCCAAGATGCTTAACCGTATGCGTACCATGTATTTTCCTGAGTGCCGTAGCGATATCGCAAACGTTTTTGCAACAGTACTAGCAAACTTATATTTTTGTGTGCCTCATTCTAGAAATTTACCTGTAAGTGCCCGTATGTTATTTTTAAACGTGGTTGCTCTCAGAAATTTTGTACCAGCGACTGTCTAGCATCTAACACAATATAAACTCATGATTATAAATAATATATATTTACAATATGAACGTGATTGACTTTTCAGAAACACGTGAGCAAGCACCGGTCAAGCAACATCCAGTGTTACCAAATTAATTTTTGGAGCTATTATAGTTAGTCCATCTGAGTCTCGTAAAATCCGATTGTTGCTCAACCTGATAATGATGTGGCTCAAATGGGACAACCTTTATTTAGTAGCGTCATCTGTTGATGACCAACACAATTCTACTATATTTTGAAGGAATTTAATAAATCTGCAGCAGCCGAGGAGGATGTTATTGAATTTGTCACGGATATAGATGAAGCGCCGTTCTTTGAGAATCTTAACGAGGATATCATATCAAATATCAATCTGTTTCCGAAGATATCATGAGTGACAAACAAGCAAATCCAGCCAGAATTTTTTCAAGGAGCAGACATAAAAACAAACATGTTCATTAGTTCACTCAGCAATATTCTCAGATTCCCAAGTTGGTCGGAGATAACTGTAATGTTTTGGTTATTTTTAAAGGTGATGATAAACATACACTGGGAAATATTCATTAGACATGGTGTCCGGATGACATGGACGTGGGTAAGTTTAAAGATTTCTTCGCACATACTCATAAAACCCCGCATGGGTACATCAAGTTAAGTTTACACAATCCAGCAACACGTTATTATATTGGTCTTGATAAAATCTTTAATTAAAGAAAATATATTTGTTGTATAACGAACCCGGAAAACATTAGCGATATTTTATCTACGATCGAACAATTGCATCATGATTGTATCGCGTTCAACTTGATCTTGAAGAAATCAGCGATTATTTTGAGATACAGCAGTGACGTGAAGAGGGCAGAGTACAGATTTTCTAAATTACTCCAACGCGAAATGGAATTGTCATTGGCTGATTTACACGAACAATATGATATAGCTAAATTTGATCCATTGGTAAGCGACATTTATAAAATATGAAACATGAGCGGCTGTGAGACAGCGAAAAGAACTTGTGGAATCTATTCAGATTCACGTAGATTCCGCCAAGGAGGAAGAACTCAAACGACAAAAAAATTAATTAACGAGAGAAAAAAATCAACGACAAAAAATGTGGGGTTTTTTTTTGTTGTTTGTTTTATGCCATTGGCAGTGAGAGGCTGCTTGGTAGGGGCTGTTTCACGGCCTGTCACGCACATACAAACTAACAGTTAATTCTTCAGTAAGTGTGTCCAATACATTTCCATCTTGGTCGATTAGACGTAAACGTATTCGTAACCGCGATGGATTATGACAACGACCCAATCAAATGACCCGACGAGACATCCGAAGAAAAGCTGTAGAGAACATATCACTGCTAGGCTTGCCCATGTAATGCTTGCCCAGACGAGGTATGGTTACCGTCGACTGCGTCACACACGAGATTTACAGAAATCGTCGACGTGATATTGACAATACCCGGCAGTACAGGACAACCACCACCTGTTGGATCGTTGTCATGTCGAAGAATATCTGGATGGGCATTTATTTTCTCCCACACTGCAACAACTTTAGGAAGATATTCGCCAGCTTTATTATTGATAATCTGAATCAATCCCAGGTAGTTTAAATGTATCAACTGTATAAACGTAAAGCATCGCGACCCAGACCTCTTAGATGACTCCTTTTGATATCGATACTTGATCTAATAAATTCGTTGGGATATTCAAGAATATACTTCTGAAACCTCTCTGTTAGTTCTCGCTTTTCTTTTTCGTACAACCTCTTGATCTCGCTGGCTTTTCTTTCTCCTTGAAGAAGTGTATTAACCAGACGTTTGAAATTATTGAGTAGATCATTATACTCTGTAACTAACAAGATATAAGGACGGTCGTATGTTGAATAAAATTCAGATTGCACTGGACGTGGTGGTTTAACAACAGTTGGTGCTTCCAGCGGTCACCCCATCACTGTTCTGATTGACGACTTGTACATGTTAACGGCTTAATTTTGGCGTTGATATTTCTTCGGCGGCGCTCAACTTTGGCTTTTTTGCCTTGAAAGTTGATAGCGATCTTTCATTCCTTTCCTATTATTGATTTAATTCTGCGCTGAGTTCATCATTGATTTGATTTATTTGATATGATCCTGTTGGGATGGCAACGACCTCCCAGATTGAGGTTTGACGACCAACTGCATCCAAGACGGTTTTATGAGAGAATATCAGCGAATTATCAATGTCCTTACTACCAAATGATTTTTATCTGATATTTGGCTACCTATTATAAAGTTGTTATTGTGCCAGTGCTATCTCAAGTAACCGACCATGCGGCGCTTTTATCGTAGTTGCAAAACAAATATCGAATTCTGGCAGTGTTGACGTCGCTGACAAAATCGTGGTCATCGACGGAGTTGTGTTAGCGATGAGCTGGTCCAGTCGTGTGGTTATTTATGTGTTCATTTTTATCTATACGGCGGATTCTAAATGTAATGTTGGCATGTTTACGTTCTTGTGATACCAATAATACATATCACTAAATGCATCTAATTCCTTTTTTCCATGTTCCACCATCGTTTAACCCCGCTGACAGTATCGACAGTATCGATGATATATTTATTCACGCATATGTCGCACATATGTTATGCATGTGCACTCGTGCAATTTCGTTACTGGTACATGTATATATTTTTTCGCGATTATATTTACTAGCTACACCGACAATAACAGAAAGACCTATTCCAACCATGTGCGGTATCACGTGCGTCGCTGATAATGTGCCGATTACCGTCGTTGCTCTAGCGACCAGCTTGGAAACAGCGTATACAACCTTGTCGATGTTTTATCATCGACGCCTTCCATTCACACGCTTGATTATACCGACAGGATTGTGTGGGATTCATTATGTGTTATACTAAGTTACCGACTGTGAGAATTCCAGACGCCACCAATTATTAGTTGAGCTTAGGTTTTCTTCTGGAATCAATATGAATGTTTTATGATATTTTCTCCTAACACAACTAAGGCGGTTCCGGAAACTTTATCGGTGAAAGGACCAACATATTATTCTACAAGTATCTCACGTTTGGCGAGGCCTAACACAGAAAGACTATACACCCCAGTACCCTCAGCGGTATATTTTAGTAAGTTGTCTTGTTTTGTCCATGTCGACGTTTCAAACGCTACTGTGTATACCATGTTGATGAGCGAAGTCATGTGAATTACACAATTAAGCCATTGGCAATCTTTTTCATTTTTCGATTTCAGTGTTTATCAATTTATATTTTAGTTGATGTTGGTGAGCTCATTGTTAATAATTTTGATTGTTGTTTTAATGCTGACCAGATCAACAAGTTGTGTATTAATTTCAGAGAGGTTGGTGCTGATAGCCGTTGGATTTCCAAATAAATTATTTATGGTCCTATTTATGTTTCTACTAAAGATTTTAGACTTGGTTACATGATTAGTATATTCGTATCTGAACGTGGTAATTCCATTATTTATCATTAACGAGATCATCATCGGTTGTTGTTTTTTTTTTCCAACATATTTCTTTGTTGCCGCGTCATCGTTTGATTCTGGTTCTCTCAAAATGGCAACGCAATTTCTCGTTCTGATCGTGGAGTTGTTGTTGTGAACTATTTTTTTTGCCACGTCATCGTCTGATTTTGGTTCTCTCACACTGATAATTATTCTTCTGCTCATGTTGAGATCGTCACACATTATATCTCCAATTCTTCTAATACATCCAGCAATATTTACCATGATTGTTAGAAATGAATCCCTCGATTCTTTAATTTTAACGGCTTTAGTAAACACAACTAACTTATTTTCAGTCGCGTACGGAACTCGTAGAATAATGTCTGTCGCCGGGATATTGCTCGTCGTTAACCATCCTTGCTGATCCTGAAAAACAACAACTTCATTTGTGTCAACATCAGCGAGAAGCAAAAAATCAGTAAGTTCATCTTGTGTTGCATATTTGGGTAAATAGATGTCAACCTGAGTCTACCATTTAGCAGTTCTTACGTAAGTATATACCATTATTAACCATTAACCTGTTTAAAACGACGGTAGGTATACTCATGCACGACTTTATGAGGCGGCGCTGATGACCTTAACACTGCGTTAAATACAGCAAATACGTCTGGACCACTATTGGTGGGTTAATTATTGTCTGTGTTGGTAATGTTGAATACCAAATTGGTATGTCAATGGCTAAACCACTATACCGTAAAAATTCATTTGGGGGCGCCAATCCATCGAAAATAAACAACAACACGTGGCTAAATTAACGATACTGGTTTCAACATGGTTTGGTTTTTCCGGTAATTGATCACGCTTGAATACATCTGTGAATTTATTTATCTTAAATCGCCGAGCAGCATCAGCTAAATCAAAATTTGACATGTGGACTTTTAGCAAAACGTCCCCAGCAGCCTTTGACCTTTACAATACTGCGTTCCCGGTAATCATAGACCGCTTCCCTTTTCTTGAGGATGTTTATGCCGTATCCAATTGCTTTCTTCAGTGCCATACCGGCAACTGTTCCACCATCACTATGTGCAGCTGCATATGCTACAGCTGGAGACGCTGATGAATTAGCTCGGCTAACGCCGCTGAAAACGGAAATATACTGCCGGTTTGTTTTGTGTCGCTGGTCGCATTCGCAGAAAGATCAAGTCGAACGTCAGTTCTTGATTTCTTGGTGTCATTGTAGTGTTTGAGTTGACTTTCAGTCAACGATAACTTATTTGGACCCTGAAGAGGTATTTTCCCCAGAATTACCCTCCTATGCGGATTGAAGCTTTATAATCTGACAAGGCGTCAGAGTAACATTGACGTGATAATATGATATTAAAGCATCATGAATGACCTAAGTACATGTTTTCTATCTACGGGCGTATCAGTGACTCATTCGTCCAACAACACCTTCAAGCAACATTGTTTTGTCGGATAATTTATTAGAGATTGCTCTGGAGCACGACCAACGGTAGCTCGCACGTATAAGTCAAAGACTAACTGTCTGAATAAATCCAGATGTTCCAACAAGAAATAATAAATCGGATAGAACGTCGAGAAATCTCACTGAGATATCTGCAGACCGAAGTCAACACTATCATTGCGCCCCAAAAATCTCATCAAACTATGATACGCCCGTGCAACGCTGTTTTGGTCAAAATTAAATATCATGTCCTTTCATGGTTCTTGATGTCCATTTGTCCTCAGCAAAGTCGTAGACACCGCTAATTTATAAAACACCATTGGGTTTTCTGTCTGATCGTTATAACTGGTGTCACGCTGAAATGCCACGAATATATGTCTTGGTGCTGAATTCCCTATTGTGATGCGATCTACCATTAAAATATTCCTGCTTCGCTTGGAGCTGCGTCTGTGGTCATTATCAGCCACGACAGTGTTAACACTTGCAGTATCGCAAAAGCAGCGGCTGGTTGGGGTATCATTCAAGCTGGTTGTAGATTAACGAATTTTAGGTAGTTAGTTGGTTAGTTTTGCCCGTCACCCCTGCCGGGGTATAGGCCGCCCACAAAAGATCGCCAGAGGCTTCTGTCCTGTGCCACCCCTTCAAGCTGGCTCCAGGTACGACCCATCTTAGTGTGTTTCTTGGTCGTCCCCTTCTACGCTTGCCTTGAGGGTTCCATTTCAATGCCTGTCTGGTAATGTTGGTTGACGGCTTACGTAGGGTGTGTCCTATCCAACCCCACCTTCTCTTCTTGGTCTCGTCCTTTACTGGCAGCTGGGAGGTTCTCTGCCACAGATTGGTGTTGCTGATGGTGTCTGGCCAGCAGATCTGAAGGTCTGAACTCTCTTTACGGTCGACTTGGTGGTTCTCCAGGTCTCTGCTCCATACAGTAGGACTGACTTCACATTGGAATTAAACAGCCTGATATTGATAGTTAAGGAAATTTCATTGGAGCTTCAGATGTTCTTGAGCTGTATGAAAGCTGCTCTCGCCTTGCCGATCCTTGCCTTGACATCTGCATCTGTGCCACCCTGCTGGTTGATAATGCTGCCCAGGTACGTGAAGGACTCCACCTCTTCCAGGGGACTTCCCTGCAGTGTGAATGGGTTGTTACTGACATAATTGATTTTGAGGATCTTGATCTTGTCTTTGTGGATGTTGAGGCCAATCTGTGCTAATGTGGCTGCCAGTATGTCGGTCTTGTCCTGCATTTGCTGCCGACTATGGGACAAGAGTGCTAGGTCATCGGCAAAATCCAGGTCCTCAAGTTGACTCCACAATGTCCACTGGATCCCATTTCTCCGCCCATTGGTGGACGTCTTCATAATCAAGTCGATGGCGAGAAGGAAGAGAAATGGCGACAGCAAACAGCCTTGCCTCACGCCAGTCTGCACTAGGATGCTGTCTGTGTGCTGTCCTGCATGAATGTCTCTGCAGGACATTCCGATGTAAGTGTTCTTGATCATGTTCACCAGCTTGGTTGGGATGCCATAGTGGCGAAGAAGTTTCCAGAGTGTCTCTCGGTCCACGCTGTCGAATGCCTTCTCATAATCGACAAAGTTGATGTAGAGTGAAGAATTCCACTCCAACGATTGCTCGACTATGATGCGAAGAGTAGCTATTTGGTCCGTACACGATCTGTTCTGCCGAAAGCCCGCCTGCTCATCTCGTAGCTGTGGGTCAACGTCCTCCTTCATCCTCTCCAAAAGGACCCAGTTGAAGGCTTTCCCTGGTACTGTTAAGAGTGTGATTCCTCTTTAGTTGGAGCAGTTGCTGAGGTCGCCTTTCTTTGGGATCTTGATGAGATGTCCTTCCTTCCAGTCAGTCGGTATTTCTTCTTCCTCCCAGATCTTCTCAAAGAGGTGGTATAGCATTTCCACTGAAGCATCTAAGTCTGCTCTGGGGGCTTATGCTGGGATGCCATCAGGTCCAGCTGCCTTGCCGTTATTCAGCTGGGTGATGGCTTTCCTGATCTCGTCTCTGGTGGGATTCTCACAGCTTATGAGGAGATCTGCATTGGCTGGGTGGATTTCTGAAGGATTTTAGTGGGGCTGGGCTGTTCAAAAGTTCTTCAAAATGTTCTGCCCACCTCTTAATTTGGTCTTCTGTACTTGCTATGGTCTTTCCCTGCTT